>JAKCOZ010000763.1:0-74651 GCA_022605955.1 Rallus limicola | reverse complement strand
GAAAGAGGGAACATGCCTGGAACCTCCTACGGTGCTTTTCTCGGCCCTAGCAGACTGCAGTTCAAAACATGCTAAACGTCCATCAATAACTCCCAAAGTAAAGAAGCGAGGCCTGAAAGGCATAGCTTGTCTGAAACCTCCTAAACAGGACACACGAGCAGACCCTATCGCTTTGGCTCTCAGCCTTTTCCTTTGCCTGGAAAGAGGGAACATGCCTGGAACCTCCTACGGTGCTTTTCTCGGCCCTAGCAGACTGCAGTTCAAAACATGCTAAACGTCCAGCAATAACTCCCAAAGTAAAGAAGCTAGGCCTGAAAGGCATAGCTTGTCTGAAACCTCCTAACAGGACACACGAGCAGACCCTGTCGCTTTGGCTCTCAGCCTTTTCCTTTGCCTGGAAAGAGGGAACATGCCTGGAACCTCCTACGGTGCTTTTCTCGGCCCTAGCAGACTGCAGTTCAAAACATGCTAAACGTCCAGCAAATAACTCCCAAAGTAAAGAAGCTAGGCCTGAAAGGCATAGCTTGTCTGAAACCTCCTAACAGGACACACGAGCAGACCCTGTCACTTTGGCTCTCAGCCTTTTCCTTTGCCTGGAAAGAGGGAACATTCCTGGAACCTCCTACGGTGCTTTTCTCGGCCCTAGCAGACTGCAGTTCAAAACATGCTAAACGTCCAGCAATAACTCCCAAAGTAAAGAAGCTAGGCCTGAAAGGCATGGCTTGTCTGAAACCTCCTAACAGGACACACGAGCAGACCCTGTCGCTTTGGCTCTCAGCCTTTTCCCTTTGCCTGGAAAGAGGGAACATGCCTGGAACCTCCTACGGTGCTTTTCTCGGCCCTAGCAGGACTGCAGTTCAAAACATGCTAAACGTCCAGCAATAACTCCCAAAGTAAAGAAGCTAGGCCTGAAAGGCATAGCTTGTCTGAAACCTCCTAACAGGTCACACGAGCAGACCCTGTCGCTTTGGCTCTCAGCCTTTTCCTTTGCCTGGAAAGAGGGAACATGCCTGGAACCTCCTACGGTGCTTTTCTCGGCCCTAGCAGACTGCAGTTCAAAACATGCTAAACGTCCAGCAATAACTCCCAAAGTAAAGAAGCTAGGCCTGAAAGGCATAGCTTGTCTGAAACCTCCTAACAGGACACACGAGCAGACCCTGTCACTTTGGCTCTCAGCCTTTTCCTTTGCCTGGAAAGAGGGAACATGCCTGGAACCTCCTACGGTGCTTTTCTCGGCCCTAGCAGACTGCAGTTCAAAACATGCTAAACGTCCAGCAATAACTCCCAAGTAAAGAAGCTAGGCCTGAAAGGCATAGCTTGTCTGAAACCTCCTAACAGGACACACGAGCAGACCCTGTCACTTTGGCTCTCAGCCTTTTCTTTGCCTGGAAAGAGGGAACATGCCTGGAACCTCCTACGGTGCTTTTCTCGGCCCTAGCAGACTGCAGTTCAAAACATGCTAAACGTCCAGCAATAACTCCCAAAGTAAAGAAGCTAGGCCTGAAAGGCATAGCTTGTCTGAAACCTCCTAACAGGACACACGAGCAGACCCTGTCGCTTTGGCTCTCAGCCTTTTCCTTTGCCTGGAAAGAGGGAACATGCCTGGAACCTCCTACGGTGCTTTTCTCGGCCCTAGCAGACTGCAGTTCAAAACATGCTAAACGTCCAGCAATAACTCCCAAAGTAAAGAAGCTAGGCCTGAAAGGCATAGCTTGTCTGAAACCTCCTAACAGGACACACGAGCAGACCCTGTCGCTTTGGCTCTCAGCCTTTTTCCTTTGCCTGGAAAGAGGGAACATGCCTGGAACCTCCTACGGTGCTTTTCTCGGCCCTAGCAGACTGCAGTTCAAAACATGCTAAACGTCCAGCAATAACTCCCAAAGTAAAGAAGCTAGGCCTGAAAGGCATAGCTTGTCTGAAACCTCCTAACAGGACACACGAGCAGACCCTGTCGCTTTGGCTCTCAGCCTTTTCCTTTGCCTGGAAAGAGGGAACATGCCTGGAACCTCCTACGGTGCTTTTCTCGGCCCTAGCAGACTGCAGTTCAAAACATGCTAAACGTCCAGCAATAACTCCCAAAGTAAAGAAGCTAGGCCTGAAAGGCATAGCTTGTCTGAAACCTCCTAACAGGACACACGAGCAGACCCTGTCGCTGTGGCTCTCAGCCTTTTCCTTTGCCTGGAAAGAGGGAACATGCCTGGAACCTCCTACGGTGCTTTTCTCGGCCCTAGCAGACTGCAGTTCAAAACATGCTAAACGTCCAGCAATAACTCCCAAAGTAAAGAAGCTAGGCCTGAAAGGCATAGCCTGTCTGAAACCTCCTAACAGGACACACGAGCAGACCCTGTCACTTTGGCTCTCAGCCTTTTCCTTTGCCTGGAAAGAGGGAACATGCCTGGAACCTCCTACGGTGCTTTTCTCGGCCCTAGCAGACTGCAGTTCAAAACATGCTAAACGTCCAGCAATAACTCCCAAAGTAAAGAAGCTAGGCCTGAAAGGCATAGCTTGTCTGAAACCTCCTAACAGGACACACGAGCAGACCCTGTCGCTTTGGCTCTCAGCCTTTTCCTTTGCCTGGAAAGAGGGAACATGCCTGGAACCTCCTACGGTGCTTTTCTCGGCCCTAGCAGACTGCAGTTCAAAACATGCTAAACGTCCAGCAATAACTCCCAAAGTAAAGAAGCTAGGCATGAAAGGCATAGCTTGTCTGAAACCTCCTAACAGGACACACGAGCAGACCCTGTCACTTTGGCTCTCAGCCTTTTCCTTTGCCTGGAAAGAGGGAACATGCCTGGAACCTCCTACGGTGCTTTTCTCGGCCCTAGCAGACTGCAGTTCAAAACATGCTAAACGTCCAGCAATAACTCCCAAAGTAAAGAAGCTAGGCCTGAAAGGCATAGCTTGTCTGAAACCTCCTAACAGGACACACGAGCAGACCCTGTCGCTTTGGCTCTCAGCCTTTTCCTTTGCCTGGAAAGAGGGAACATGCCTGGAACCTCCTACGGTGCTTTTCTCGGCCCTAGCAGACTGCAGTTCAAAACATGCTAAACGTCCAGCAATAACTCCCAAAGTAAAGAAGCTAGGCCTGAAAGGCATAGCTTGTCTGAAACCTCCTAACAGGACTCACGAGCAGACCCTGTCGCTTTGGCTCTCAGCCTTTTCCTTTGCCTGGAAAGAGGGAACATGCCTGGAACCTCCTACGGTGCTTTTCTCGGCCCTAGCAGACTGCAGTTCAAAACATGCTAAACGTCCAGCAATAACTCCCAAAGTAAAGAAGCTAGGCATGAAAGGCATAGCTTGTCTGAAACCTCCTAACAGGACACACGAGCAGACCCTGTCGCTTTGGCTCTCAGCCTTTTCCTTTGCCTGGAAAGAGGGAACATGCCTGGAACCTCCTACGGTGCTTTTCTCGGCCCTAGCAGACTGCAGTTCAAAACATGCTAAACGTCCAGCAATAACTCCCAAAGTAAAGAAGCTAGGCCTGAAAGGCATAGCTTGTCTGAAACCTCCTAACAGGACACACGAGCAGACCCTGTCGCTGTGGCTCTCAGCCTTTTCCTTTGCCTGGAAAGAGGGAACATGCCTGGAACCTCCTACGGTGCTTTTCTCGGCCCTAGCAGACTGCAGTTCAAAACATGCTAAACGTCCAGCAATAACTCCCAAAGTAAGAAGCTAGGCCTGAAAGGCATAGCCTGTCTGAAACCTCCTAACAGGACACACGAGCAGACCCTGTCACTTTGGCTCTCAGCCTTTTCCTTTGCCTGGAAAGAGGGAACATGCCTGGAACCTCCTACGGTGCTTTTCTCGGCCCTAGCAGACTGCAGTTCAAAACATGCTAAACGTCCAGCAATAACTCCCAAAGTAAAGAAGCTAGGCCTGAAAGACATAGCTTGTCTGAAACCTCCTAACAGGACACACGAGCAGACCCTGTCGCTTTGGCTCTCAGCCTTTTCCTTTGCCTGGAAAGAGGGAACATGCCTGGAACCTCCTACGGTGCTTTTCTCGGCCCTAGCAGACTGCAGTTCAAAACATGCTAAACGTCCAGCAATAACTCCCAAAGTAAAGAAGCTAGGCCTGAAAGGCATAGCTTGTCTGAAACCTCCTAACAGGACACACGAGCAGACCCTGTCGCTTTGGCTCTCAGCCTTTTCCTTTGCCTGGAAAGAGGGAACATGCCTGGAACCTCCTACGGTGCTTTTCTCGGCCCTAGCAGACTGCAGTTCAAAACATGCTAAACGTCCAGCAATAACTCCCAAAGTAAAGAAGCGAGGCCTGAAAGGCATAGCTTGTCTGAAACCTCCTAACAGGACACACGAGCAGACCCTGTCACTTTGGCTCTCAGCCTTTTCCTTTGCCTGGAAAGAGGGAACATGCCTGGAACCTCCTACGGTGCTTTTCTCGGCCCTAGCAGACTGCAGTTCAAAACATGCTAAACGTCCAGCAATAACTCCCAAAGTAAAGAAGCGAGGCCTGAAAGGCATAGCTTGTCTGAAACCTCCTAACAGGACACACGAGCAGACCCTGTCACTTTGGCTCTCAGCCTTTTCCTTTGCCTGGAAAGAGGGAACATGCCTGGAACCTCTACGGTGCTTTTCTCGGCCCTAGCAGACTGCAGTTCAAAACATGCTAAACGTCCAGCAATAACTCCCAAAGTAAAGAAGCTAGGCCTGAAAGGCATAGCTTGTCTGAAACCTCCTAACAGGACACACGAGCAGACCTGTCGCTTTGGCTCTCAGCCTTTTCCTTGCCTGGAAAGAGGGAACATGCCTGGAACCTCCTACGGTGCTTTTCTCGGCCCTAGCAGACTGCAGTTCAAAACATGCTAAACGTCCAGCAATAACTCCCAAAGTAAAGAAGCTAGGCCTGAAAGGCATAGCTTGTCTGAAACCTCCTAACAGGACACACGAGCAGACCCTGTCGCTTTGGCTCTCAGCCTTTTCCTTTGCCTGGAAAGAGGGAACATGCCTGGAACCTCCTACGGTGCTTTTCTCGGCCCTAGCAGACTGCAGTTCAAAACATGCTAAACGTCCAGCAATAACTCCCAAAGTAAAGAAGCTAGGCCTGAAAGGCATAGCTTGTCTGAAACCTCCTAACAGGACACACGAGCAGACCCTGTCGCTTTGGCTCTCAGCCTTTTCCTTTGCCTGGAAAGAGGGGAACATGCCTGGAACCTCCTACGGTGCTTTTCTCGGCCCTAGCAGACTGCAGTTCAAAACATGCTAAACGTCCAGCAATAACTCCCAAAGTAAAGAAGCTAGGCCTGAAAGGCATAGCTTGTCTGAAACCTCCTAACAGGACACACGAGCAGACCCTGTCGCTTTGGCTCTCAGCCTTTTCCTTTGCCTGGAAAGAGGGAACATGCCTGGAACCTCCTACGGTGCTTTTCTCGGCCCTAGCAGACTGCAGTTCAAAACATGCTAAACGTCCAGCAATAACTCCCAAAGTAAAGAAGCTAGGCCTGAAAGGCATAGCTTGTCTGAAACCTCCTAACAGGACACACGAGCAGCCCCTGTCACTTTGGCTCTCAGCCTTTTCCTTTGCTGAAAGAGGGAACATGCCTGGAACCTCCTACGGTGCTTTTCTCGGCCATAGCAGACTGCAGTTCAAAACATGCTAAACGTCCAGCAATAACTCCCAAAGTAAAGAAGCTAGGCCTGAAAGGCATAGCTTGTCTGAAACCTCCTAACAGGACACACGAGCAGACCCTGTCGCTTTGGCTCTCAGCCTTTTCCTTTGCCTGGAAAGAGGGAACATGCCTGGAACCTCCTACGGTGCTTTTCTCGGCCCTAGCAGACTGCAGTTCAAAACATGCTAAACGTCCAGCAATAACTCCCAAAGTAAAGAAGCTAGGCATGAAGGCATAGCTTGTCTGAAACCTCCTAACAGGGACACACGAGCAGACCCTGTCGCTTTGGCTCTCAGCCTTTTCCTTTGCCTGGAAAGAGGGAACATGCCTGGAACCTCCTACGGTGCTTTTCTCGGCCCTAGCAGACTGCAGTTCAAAACATGCTAAACGTCCAGCAATAACTCCCAAAGTAAAGAAGCTAGGCCTGAAAGGCATAGCTTGTCTGAAACCTCCTAACAGGACACACGAGCAGACCCTGTCCGCTGTGGCTCTCAGCCTTTTCCTTTGCCTGGAAAGAGGGAACATGCCTGGAACCTCCTACGGTGCTTTTCTCGGCCCTAGCAGACTGCAGTTCAAAACATGCTAAACGTCCAGCAATAACTCCCAAAGTAAAGAAGCTAGGCCTGAAAGGCATAGCCTGTCTGAAACCTCCTAACAGGACACACGAGCAGACCCTGTCACTTTGGCTCTCAGCCTTTTCCTTTGCCTGGAAAGAGGGAACATGCCTGGAACCTCCTACGGTGCTTTTCTCGGCCCTAGCAGACTGCAGTTCAAAACATGCTAAACGTCCAGCAATAACTCCCAAAGTAAAGAAGCTAGGCCTGAAAGGCATAGCTTGTCTGAAACCTCCTAACAGGACACACGAGCAGACCCTGTCGCTTTGGCTCTCAGCCTTTTCCTTTGCCTGGAAAGAGGGAACATGCCTGGAACCTCCTACGGTGCTTTTCTCGGCCCTAGCAGACTGCAGTTCAAAACATGCTAAACGTCCAGCAATAACTCCCAAAGTAAAGAAGCTAGGCATGAAAGGCATAGCTTGTCTGAAACCTCCTAACAGGACACACGAGCAGACCCTGTCACTTTGGCTCTCAGCCTTTTCCTTTGCCTGGAAAGAGGGAACATGCCTGGAACCTCCTACGGTGCTTTTCTCGGCCCTAGCAGACTGCAGTTCAAAACATGCTAAACGTCCAGCAATAACTCCCAAAGTAAAGAAGCTAGGCCTGAAAGGCATAGCTTGTCTGAAACCTCCTAACAGGACACACGAGCAGACCCTGTCGCTTTGGCTCTCAGCCTTTTCCTTTGCCTGGAAAGAGGGAACATGCCTGGAACCTCCTACGGTGCTTTTCTCGGCCCTAGCAGACTGCAGTTCAAAACATGCTAAACGTCCAGCAATAACTCCCAAAGTAAAGAAGCTAGGCCTGAAAGGCATAGCTTGTCTGAAACCTCCTAACAGGACACACGAGCAGACCCTGTCGCTTTGGCTCTCAGCCTTTTCCTTTGCCTGGAAAGAGGGAACATGCCTGGAACCTCCTACGGTGCTTTTTCTCGGCCCTAGCAGACTGCAGTTCAAAACATGCTAAACGTCCAGCAATAACTCCCAAAGTAAAGAAGCTAGGCATGAAAGGCATAGCTTGTCTGAAACCTCCTAACAGGACACACGAGCAGACCCTGTCGCTTTGGCTCTCAGCCTTTTCCTTGCCTGGAAAGAGGGAACATGCCTGGAACCTCCTACGGTGCTTTTCTCGGCCCTAGCAGACTGCAGTTCAAAACATGCTAAACGTCCAGCAATAACTCCCAAAGTAAAGAAGCTAGCCTGAAAGGCATAGCTTGTCTGAAACCTCCTAACAGGACACACGAGCAGACCCTGTCGCTTTGGCTCTCAGCCTTTTCCTTTGCCTGGAAAGAGGGAACATGCCTGGAACCTCCTACGGTGCTTTTCTCGGCCCTAGCAGACTGCAGTTCAAAACATGCTAAACGTCCAGCAATAACTCCCAAAGTAAAGAAGCTAGGCCTGAAAGGCATAGCTTGTCTGAAACCTCCTAACAGGACACACGAGCAGACCCTGTCGCTTTGGCTCTCAGCCTTTTCCTTTGCCTGGAAAGAGGGAACATGCCTGGAACCTCCTACGGTGCTTTTCTCGGCCCTAGCAGACTGCAGTTCAAAACATGCTAAACGTCCAGCAATAACTCCCAAAGTAAAGAAGCGAGGCCTGAAAGGCATAGCTTGTCTGAAACCTCCTAACAGGACACATGAGCAGACCCTGTCACTTTGGCTCTCAGCCTTTTCCTTTGCCTGGAAAGAGGGAACATGCCTGGAACCTCCTACGGTGCTTTTCTCGGCCCTAGCAGACTGCAGTTCAAAACATGCTAAACGTCCAGCAATAACTCCCAAAGTAAAGAAGCTAGGCCTGAAAGGGCATAGCTTGTCTGAAACCTCCTAACAGGACACACGAGCAGACCCTGTCGCTTTGGCTCTCAGCCTTTTCCTTTGCCTGGAAAGAGGGAACATGCCTGGAACCTCCTACGGTGCTTTTCTCGGCCCTAGCAGACTGCAGTTCAAAACATGCTAAACGTCCAGCAATAACTCCCAAAGTAAAGAAGCTAGGCCTGAAAGGCATAGCTTGTCTGAAACCTCCTAACAGGACACACGAGCAGACCCTGTCGCTTTGGCTCTCAGCCTTTTCCTTTGCCTGGAAAGAGGGAACATGCCTGGAACCTCCTACGGTGCTTTTCTCGGCCCTAGCAGACTGCAGTTCAAAACATGCTAAACGTCCAGCAATAACTCCCAAAGTAAAGAAGCGAGGCCTGAAAGGCATAGCTTGTCTGAAACCTCCTAACAGGACACACGAGCAGACCCTGTCACTTTGGCTCTCAGCCTTTTCCTTTGCCTGGAAAGAGGGAACATGCCTGGAACCTCCTACGGTGCTTTTCTCGGCCCTAGCAGACTGCAGTTCAAAACATGCTAAACGTCCAGCAATAACTCCCAAAGTAAAGAAGCGAGGCCTGAAAGGCATAGCTTGTCTGAAACCTCCTAACAGGACACACGAGCAGACCCTGTCACTTTGGCTCTCAGCCTTTTCCTTTGCCTGGAAAGAGGGAACATGCCTGGAACCTCCTACGGTGCTTTTCTCGGCCCTAGCAGACTGCAGTTGAAAACATGCTAAACGTCCAGCAATAACTCCCAAAGTAAAGAAGCTAGGCCTGAAAGGCATAGCTTGTCTGAAACCTCCTAACAGGACACACGAGCAGACCCTGTCGCTTTGGCTCTCAGCCTTTTCCTTTGCCTGGAAAGAGGGAACATGCCTGGAACCTCCTACGGTGCTTTTCTCGGCCCTAGCAGACTGCAGTTCAAAACATGCTAAACGTCCAGCAATAACTCCCAAAGTAAAGAAGCTAGGCCTGAAAGGCATAGCTTGTCTGAAACCTCCTAACAGGACACACGAGCAGACCCTGTCGCTTTGGCTCTCAGCCTTTTCCTTTGCCTGGAAAGAGGGAACATGCCTGGAACCTCCTACGGTGCTTTTCTCGGCCCCTAGCAGACTGCAGTTCAAAACATGCTAAACGTCCAGCAATAACTCCCAAAGTAAAGAAGCTAGGCCTGAAAGGCATAGCTTGTCTGAAACCTCCTAACAGGACACACGAGCAGACCCTGTCGCTTTGGCTCTCAGCCTTTTCCTTTGCCTGGAAAGAGGGAACATGCCTGGAACCTCCTACGGTGCTTTTCTCGGCCCTAGCAGACTGCAGTTCAAAACATGCTAAACGTCCAGCAATAACTCCCAAAGTAAAGAAGCTAGGCCTGAAACGCATAGCTTGTCTGAAACCTCCTAACAGGACACACGAGCAGACCCTGTCACTTTGGATCTCAGCTTTTTCCTTTGCCTGGAAAGAGGGAACTTGCCTGAACCTCCTACGGTGCTTTTCTCGGCCCTAGCAGACTGCAGTTCAAAACATGCTAAACGTCCAGCAATAACTCCCAAAGTAAAGAAGCTAGGCCTGAAAGGCATAGCTTGTCTGAAACCTCCTAACAGGACACACGAGCAGACCCTGTCGCTGTGGCTCTCAGCCTTTTCCTTTGCCTGGAAAGAGGGAACATGCCTGGAACCTCCTACGGTGCTTTTCTCGGCCCTAGCACATTGCAGTTCAAAACATGCTAAACGTCCAGCAATAACTCCCAAAGTAAAGAAGCTAGGCCTGAAAGGCATAGCCTGTCTGAAACCTCCTAACAGGACACACGAGCAGACCCTGTCACTTTGGCTCTCAGCCTTTTCCTTTGCCTGGAAAGAGGGAACATGCCTGGAACCTCCTACGGTGCTTTTCTCGGCCCTAGCAGACTGCAGTTCAAAACATGCTAAACGTCCAGCAATAACTCCCAAAGTAAAGAAGCTAGGCCTGAAAGGCATAGCTTGTCTGAAACCTCCTAACAGGACACACGAGCAGACCCTGTCGCTTTGGCTCTCAGCCTTTTCCTTTGCCTGGAAAGAGGGAACATGCCTGGAACCTCCTACGGTGCTTTTCTCGGCCCTAGCAGACTGCAGTTCAAAACATGCTAAACGTCCAGCAATAACTCCCAAAGTAAAAGAAGCTAGGCCTGAAAGGCATAGCTTGTCTGAAACCTCCTAACAGGACACACGAGCAGACCCTGTCGCTTTGGCTCTCAGCCTTTTCCTTTGCCTGGAAAGAGGGAACATGCCTGGAACCTCCTACGGTGCTTTTCTCGGCCCTAGCAGACTGCAGTTCAAAACATGCTAAACGTCCAGCAATAACTCCCAAAGTAAAGAAGCTAGGCCTGAAAGGCATAGCTTGTCTGAAACCTCCTAACAGGACACACGAGCAGACCCTGTCACTTTGGCTCTCAGCCTTTTCCTTTGCCTGGAAAGAGGGAACATGCCTGGAACCTCCTACGGTGCTTTTCTCGGCCCTAGCAGACTGCAGTTCAAAACATGCTAAACGTCCAGCAATAACTCCCAAAGTAAAGAAGCTAGGCCTGAAAGGCATAGCTTGTCTGAAACCTCCTAACAGGACACACGAGCAGGACCCTGTCGCTTTGGCTCTCAGCCTTTTCCTTTGCCTGGGAAAGAGGGAACATGTCTGGAACCTCCTACGGTGCTTTTCTCGGCCCTAGAAGACTGCAGTTCAAAACATGCTAAACGTCCAGCAATAACTCCCAAAGTAAAGAAGCTAGGCCTGAAAGGCATAGCTTGTCTGAAACCTCCTAACAGGACACACGAGCAGACCCTGTCGCTTTGGCTCTCAGCCTTTTCCTTTGCCTGGAAAGAGGGAACATGCCTGGAACCTCCTACGGTGATTTTCTCGGCCCTAGCAGACTGCAGTTCAAAACATGCTAAACGTCCAGCAATAACTCCCAAAGTAAAGAAGCTAGGCATGAAAGGCATAGCTTGTCTGAAACCTCCTAACAGGACACACGAGCAGACCCTGTCGCTTTGGCTCTCAGCCTTTTCCTTTGCCTGGAAAGAGGGAACATGCCTGGAACCTCCTACGGTGCTTTTCTCGGCCCTAGCAGACTGCAGTTCAAAACATGCTAAACGTCCAGCAATAACTCCCAAAGTAAAGAAGCTAGGCCTGAAAGGCATAGCTTGTCTGAAACCTCCTAACAGGACACACGAGCAGACCCTGTCGCTGTGGCTCTCAGCCTTTTCCTTTGCCTGGAAAGAGGGAACATGCCTGGAACCTCCTACGGTGCTTTTCTCGGCCCTAGCAGACTGCAGTTCAAAACATGCTAAACGTCCAGCAATAACTCCCAAAGTAAAGAAGCTAGGCCTGAAAGGCATAGCCTGTCTGAAACCTCCTAACAGGACACACGAGCAGACCCTGTCACTTTGGCTCTCAGCCTTTTCCTTTGCCTGGAAAGAGGGAACATGCCTGGAACCTCCTACGGTGCTTTTCTCGGCCCTAGCAGACTGCAGTTCAAAACATGCTAAACGTCCAGCAATAACTCCCAAAGTAAAGAAGCTAGGCCTGAAAGGGCATAGCTTGTCTGAAACCTCCTAACAGGACACACGAGCAGACCCTGTCGCTTTGGCTCTCAGCCTTTTCCTTTGCCTGGAAAGAGGGAACATGCCTGGAACCTCCTACGGTGCTTTTCTCGGCCCTAGCAGACTGCAGTTCAAAACATGCTAAACGTCCAGTAATAACTCCCAAAGTAAAGAAGCGAGGCCTGAAAGGCATAGCTTGTCTGAAACCTCCTAACAGGACACACGAGCAGACCCTGTCACTTTGGCTCTCAGCCTTTTCCTTTGCCTGGAAAGAGGGAACATGCCTGGAACCTCCTACGGTGCTTTTCTCGGCCCTAGCAGACTGCAGTTCAAAACATGCTAAACGTCCAGCAATAACTCCCAAAGTAAAGAAGCGAGGCCTGAAAGGCATAGCTTGTCTGAAACCTCCTAACAGGACACACGAGCAGACCCTGTCACTTTGGCTCTCAGCCTTTTCCTTTGCCTGGAAAGAGGGAACATGCCTGGAACCTCCTACGGTGCTTTTCTCGGCCCTAGCAGACTGCAGTTCAAAACATGCTAAACGTCCAGCAATAACTCCCAAAGTAAAGAAGCTAGGCCTGAAAGGCATAGCTTGTCTGAAACCTCCTAACAGGACACACGAGCAGACCCTGTCGCTTTGGCTCTCAGCCTTTTCCTTTGCCTGGAAAGAGGGAACATGCCTGGAACCTCCTACGGTGCTTTTCTCGGCCCTAGCAGACTGCAGTTCAAAACATGCTAAACGTCCAGCAATAACTCCCAAAGTAAAGAAGCTAGGCCTGAAAGGCATAGCTTGTCTGAAACCTCCTAACAGGACACACGAGCAGACCCTGTCGCTTTGGCTCTCAGCCTTTTCCTTTGCCTGGAAAGAGGGAACATGCCTGGAACCTCCTACGGTGCTTTTCTCGGCCCTAGCAGACTGCAGTTCAAAACATGCTAAACGTCCAGCAATAACTCCCAAAGTAAAGAAGCTAGGCCTGAAAGGCATAGCTTGTCTGAAACCTCCTAACAGGACACACGAGCAGACCCTGTCGCTTTGGCTCTCAGCCTTTTCCTTTGCCTGGAAAGAGGGAACATGCCTGGAACCTCCTACGGTGCTTTTCTCGGCCCTAGCAGACTGCAGTTCAAAACATGCTAAACGTCCAGCAATAACTCCCAAAGTAAAGAAGCTAGGCCTGAAAGGCATAGCTTGTCTGAAACCTCCTAACAGGACACACGAGCAGACCCTGTCACTTTGGCTCTCAGCTTTTTCCTTTGCCTGGAAAGAGGGAACATGCCTGGAACCTCCTACGGTGCTTTTCTCGGCCCTAGCAGACTGCAGTTCAAAACATGCTAAACGTCCAGCAATAACTCCCAAAGTAAAGAAGCTAGGCCTGAAAGGCATAGCTTGTCTGAAACCTCCTAACAGGACACACGAGCAGACCCTGTCGCTGTGGCTCTCAGCCTTTTCCTTTGCCTGGAAAGAGGGAACATGCCTGGAACCTCCTACGGTGCTTTTCTCGGCCCTAGCAGACTGCAGTTCAAAACATGCTAAACGTCCAGCAATAACTCCCAAAGTAAAGAAGCTAGGCCTGAAAGGCATAGCCTGTCTGAAACCTCCTAACAGGACACACGAGCAGACCCTGTCACTTTGGCTCTCAGCCTTTTCCTTTGCCTGGAAAGAGGGAACATGCCTGGAACCTCCTACGGTGCTTTTCTCGGCCCTAGCAGACTGCAGTTCAAAACATGCTAAACGTCCAGCAATAACTCCCAAAGTAAAGAAGCTAGGCCTGAAAGGCATAGCTTGTCTGAAACCTCCTAACAGGACACACGAGCAGACCCTGTCGCTTTGGCTCTCAGCCTTTTCCTTTGCCTGGAAAGAGGGAACATGCCTGGAACCTCCTACGGTGCTTTTCTCGGCCCTAGCAGACTGCAGTTCAAAACATGCTAAACGTCCAGCAATAACTCCCAAAGTAAAGAAGCTAGGCCTGAAAGGCATAGCTTCTCTGAAACCTCCTAACAGGACACACGAGCAGACCCTGTCGCTTTGGCTCTCAGCCTTTTCCTTTGACTGGAAAGAGGGAACATGCCTGGAACCTCCTACGGTGCTTTTCTCGGCCCTAGCAGACTGCAGTTCAAAACATGCTAAACGTCCAGCAATAACTCCCAAAGTAAAGAAGCTAGGCCTGAAAGGCATAGCTTGTCTGAAACCTCCTAACAGGACACACGAGCAGACCCTGTCACTTTGGCTCTCAGCCTTTTCCTTTGCCTGGAAAGAGGGAACATGCCTGGAACCTCCTACGGTGCTTTTCTCGGCCCTAGCAGACTGCAGTTCAAAACATGCTAAACGTCCAGCAATAACTCCCAAAGTAAAGAAGCTAGGCCTGAAAGGCATAGCTTGTCTGAAACCTCCTAACAGGACACACGAGCAGACCCTGTCGCTTTGGCTCTCAGCCTTTTCCTTTGCCTGGAAAGAGGGAACATGCCTGGAACCTCCTACGGTGCTTTTCTCGGCCCTAGCAGACTGCAGTTCAAAACATGCTAAACGTCCAGCAATAACTCCCAAAGTAAAGAAGCTAGGCCTGAAAGGCATAGCTTGTCTGAAACCTCCTAACAGGACACACGAGCAGACCCTGTCGCTTTGGCTCTCAGCCTTTTCCTTTGCCTGGAAAGAGGGAACATGCCTGGAACCTCCTACGGTGCTTTTCTCGGCCCTAGCAGACTGCAGTTCAAAACATGCTAAACGTCCAGTAATAACTCCCAAAGTAAAGAAGCTAGGCCTGAAAGGCATAGCTTGTCTGAAACCTCCTAACAGGACACACGAGCAGACCGTATCACTTTGGCTCTCAGCCTTTTCCTTTGCCTGGAAAGAGGGAACATGCCTGGAACCTCCTACGGTGCTTTTCTCGGCCCTAGCAGACTGCAGTTCAAAACATGCTAAACGTCCAGCAATAACTCCCAAAGTAAAGAAGCGAGGCCTGAATGGCATAGCTTGTCTGAAACCTCCTAACAGGACACACGAGCAGACCCTGTCACTTTGGCTCTCAGCCTTTTCCTTTGCCTGGAAAGAGGGAACATGCCTGGAACCTCCTACGGTGCTTTTCTCGGCCCTAGCAGACTGCAGTTCAAAACATGCTAAACGTCCAGCAATAACTCCCAAAGTAAAGAAGCTAGGCCTGAAAGGCATAGCTTGTCTGAAACCTCCTAACAGGACACACGAGCAGACCCTGTCACTTTGGCTCTCAGCCTTTTCCTTTGCCTGGAAAGAGGGAACATGCCTGGAACCTCCTACGGTGCTTTTCTCGGCCATAGCAGACTGCAGTTCAAAACATGCTAAACGTCCAGCAATAACTCCCAAAGTAAAGAAGCTAGGCCTGAAAGGCATAGCTTGTCTGAAACCTCCTAACAGGACACACGAGCAGACCCTATCACTTTGGCTCTCAGCCTTTTCCTTTGCCTGGAAAGAGGGAACATGCCTGGAACCTCCTACGGTGCTTTTCTCGGCCCTAGCAGACTGCAGTTCAAAACATGCTAAACGTCCAGCAATAACTCCCAAAGAAGCTAGGCCTGAAAGGCATAGCTTGTCTGAAACCTCCTAACAGGACACACGAGCAGACCCTGTCGCTTTGGCTCTCAGCCTTTTCCTTTGACTGGAAAGAGGGAACATGCCTGGAACCTCCTACGGTGCTTTTCTCGGCCCTAGCAGACTGCAGTTCAAAACATGCTAAACGTCCAGCAATAACTCCCAAAGTAAAGAAGCTAGGCCTGAAAGGAATAGCTTGTCTGAAACCTCCTAACAGGACACATGAGCTGACCCTGTCACTTTGGCTCTCAGCTTTTTCCTTTGCCTGGAAAGAGGGAACATGCCTGGAACCTCCTACGGTGCTTTTCTCGGCCATAGCAGACTGCAGTTCAAAACATGCTAAACGTCCAGCAATAACTCCCAAAGTAAAGAAGCTAGGCCTGAAAGGCATAGCTTGTCTGAAACCTCCTAACAGGACACACAAACAGACCCTGTCGCTTTGGCTCTCAGCCTTTTCCTTTGCCTGGAAAGAGGGAACATGCCTGGAACCTCCTACGGTGCTTTTCTCGGCCCTAGCAGACTGCAGTTCAAAACATGCTAAACGTCCAGCAATAACTCCCAAAGTAAAGAAGCTAGGCCTGAAAGGCATAGCTTGTCTGAAACCTCCTAACAGGACGCAAGAGCAGACCCTATCACTTTGGCTCTCAGCCTTTTCCTTTGCCTGGAAAGAGGGAACATGCCTGGAACCTCCTACGGTGCTTTTCTCGGCCCTAGCAGACTGCAGTTCAAAACATGCTAAACGTCCAGCAATAACTCCCAAAGTAAAGAAGCTAGGCCTGAAAGGCATAGCTTGTCTGAAACCTCCTAACAGGACACACGAGCAGACCCTGTCACTTTGGCTCTCAGCCTTTTCCTTTGCCTGGAAAGAGGGAACATGCCTGGAACCTCCTACGGTGCTTTTCTCGGCCCTAGCAGACTGCAGTTCAAAACATGCTAAACGTCCAGCAATAACTCCCAAAGTAAAGAAGCTAGGCCTGAAAGGCATAGCTTGTCTGAAACCTCCTAACAGGACACACGAGCAGACCCTGTCGCTTTGGCTCTCAGCCTTTTCCTTTGCCTGGAAAGAGGGAACATGCCTGGAACCTCCTACGGTGCTTTTCTCGGCCCTAGCAGACTGCAGTTCAAAACATGCTAAACGTCCAGCAATAACTCCCAAAGTAAAGAAGCTAGGCCTGAAAGGCATAGCTTGTCTGAAACCTCCTAACAGGACACACGAGCAGACCCTGTCGCTTTGGCTCTCAGCCTTTTCCTTTGCCTGGAAAGAGGGAACATGCCTGGAACCTCCTACGGTGCTTTTCTCGGCCCTAGCAGACTGCAGTTCAAAACATGCTAAACGTCCAGCAATAACTCCCAAAGTAAAGAAGCGAGGCCTGAATGGCATAGCTTGTCTGAAACCTCCTAACAGGACACACGAGCAGACCCTGTCACTTTGGCTCTCAGCCTTTTCCTTTGCCTGGAAAGAGGGAACATGCCTGGAACCTCCTACGGTGCTTTTCTCGGCCCTAGCAGACTGCAGTTCAAAACATGCTAAACGTCCAGCAATAACTCCCAAAGTAAAGAAGCGAGGCCTGAAAGGCATAGCTTGTCTGAAACCTCCTAACAGGACACACGAGCAGACCCTGTCACTTTGGCTCTCAGCCTTTTCCTTTGCCTGGAAAGAGGGAACATGCCTGGAACCTCCTACGGTGCTTTTCTCGGCCCTAGCAGACTGCAGTTCAAAACATGCTAAACGTCCAGCAATAACTCCCAAAGTAAAGAAGCTAGGCCTGAAAGGCATAGCTTGTCTGAAACCTCCTAACAGGACACACGAGCAGACCCTGTCGCTTTGGCTCTCAGCCTTTTCCTTTGCCTGGAAAGAGGGAACATGCCTGGAACCTCCTACGGTGCTTTTCTCGGCCCTAGCAGACTGCAGTTCAAAACATGCTAAACGTCCAGCAATAACTCCCAAAGTAAAGAAGCTAGGCCTGAAAGGCATAGCTTGTCTGAAACCTCCTAACAGGACACACGAGCAGACCCTGTCACTTTGGCTCTCAGCTTTTTCCTTTGCCTGGAAAGAGGCAACATGCCTGGAACCTCCTACGGTGCTTTTCTCGGCCCTAGCAGACTGCAGTTCAAAACATGCTAAACGTCCAGCAATAACTCCCAAAGTAAAGAAGCTAGGCCTGAAAGGCATAGCTTGTCTGAAACCTCCTAACAGGACACACGAGCAGACCCTGTCGCTGTGGCTCTCAGCCTTTTCCTTTGCCTGGAAAGAGGGAACATGCCTGGAACCTCCTACGGTGCTTTTCTCGGCCCTAGCAGACTGCAGTTCAAAACATGCTAAACGTCCAGCAATAACTCCCAAAGTAAAGAAGCTAGGCCTGAAAGGCATAGCCTGTCTGAAACCTCCTAACAGGACACACGAGCAGACCCTGTCACTTTGGCTCTCAGCCTTTTCCTTTGCCTGGAAAGAGGGAACATGCCTGGAACCTCCTACGGTGCTTTTCTCGGCCCTAGCAGACTGCAGTTCAAAACATGCTAAACGTCCAGCAATAACTCCCAAAGTAAAGAAGCTAGGCCTGAAAGGCATAGCTTGTCTGAAACCTCCTAACAGGACACACGAGCAGACCCTGTCGCTTTGGCTCTCAGCCTTTTCCTTTGCCTGGAAAGAGGGAACATGCCTGGAACCTCCTACGGTGCTTTTCTCGGCCCTAGCAGACTGCAGTTCAAAACATGCTAAACGTCCAGCAATAACTCCCAAAGTAAAGAAGCTAGGCCTGAAAGGCATAGCTTCTCTGAAACCTCCTAACAGGACACACGAGCAGACCCTGTCGCTTTGGCTCTCAGCCTTTTCCTTTGCCTGGAAAGAGGGAACATGCCTGGAACCTCCTACGGTGCTTTTCTCGGCCCTAGCAGACTGCAGTTCAAAACATGCTAAACGTCCAGCAATAACTCCCAAAGTAAAGAAGCTAGGCCTGAAAGGCATAGCTTGTCTGAAACCTCCTAACAGGACACACGAGCAGACCCTGTCACTTTGGCTCTCAGCCTTTTCCTTTGCCTGGAAAGAGGGAACATGCCTGGAACCTCCTACGGTGCTTTTCTCGGCCCTAGCAGACTGCAGTTCAAAACATGCTAAACGTCCAGCAATAACTCCCAAAGTAAAGAAGCTAGGCCTGAAAGGCATAGCTTGTCTGAAACCTCCTAACAGGACACACGAGCAGACCCTGTCGCTTTGGCTCTCAGCCTTTTCCTTTGCCTGGAAAGAGGGAACATGCCTGGAACCTCCTACGGTGCTTTTCTCGGCCCTAGCAGACTGCAGTTCAAAACATGCTAAACGTCCAGCAATAACTCCCAAAGTAAAGAAGCTAGGCCTGAAAGGCATAGCTTGTCTGAAACCTCCTAACAGGACACACGAGCAGACCCTGTCGCTTTGGCTCTCAGCCTTTTCCTTTGCCTGGAAAGAGGGAACATGCCTGGAACCTCCTACGGTGCTTTTCTCGGCCCTAGCAGACTGCAGTTCAAAACATGCTAAACGTCCAGTAATAACTCCCAAAGTAAAGAAGCTAGGCCTGAAAGGCATAGCTTGTCTGAAACCTCCTAACAGGACACACGAGCAGACCCTGTCACTTTGGCTCTCAGCCTTTTCCTTTGCCTGGAAAGAGGGAACATGCCTGGAACCTCCTACGGTGCTTTTCTCGGCCCTAGCAGACTGCAGTTCAAAACATGCTAAACGTCCAGCAATAACTCCCAAAGTAAAGAAGCGAGGCCTGAATGGCATAGCTTGTCTGAAACCTCCTAACAGGACACACGAGCAGACCCTGTCACTTTGGCTCTCAGCCTTTTCCTTTGCCTGGAAAGAGGGAACATGCCTGGAACCTCCTACGGTGCTTTTCTCGGCCCTAGCAGACTGCAGTTCAAAACATGCTAAACGTCCAGCAATAACTCCCAAAGTAAAGAAGCTAGGCCTGAAAGGCATAGCTTGTCTGAAACCTCCTAACAGGACACACGAGCAGCCCCTGTCACTTTGGCTCTCAGCCTTTTCCTTTGCCTGGAAAGAGGGAACATGCCTGGAACCTCCTACGGTGCTTTTCTCGGCCATAGCAGACTGCAGTTCAAAACATGCTAAACGTCCAGCAATAACTCCCAAAGTAAAGAAGCTAGGCCTGAAAGGCATAGCTTGTCTGAAACCTCCTAACAGGACACACGAGCAGACCCTATCACTTTGGCTCTCAGCCTTTTCCTTTGCCTGGAAAGAGGGAACATGCCTGGAACCTCCTACGGTGCTTTTCTCGGCCCTAGCAGACTGCAGTTCAAAACATGCTAAACGTCCAGCAATAACTCCCAAAGAAGCTAGGCCTGAAAGGCATAGCTTGTCTGAAACCTCCTAACAGGACACACGAGCAGACCCTGTCGCTTTGGCTCTCAGCCTTTTCCTTTGACTGGAAAGAGGGAACATGCCTGGAACCTCATACGGTGCTTTTCTCGGCCCTAGCAGACTGCAGTTCAAAACATGCTAAACGTCCAGCAATAACTCCCAAAGTAAAGAAGCTAGGCCTGAAAGGAATAGCTTGTCTGAAACCTCCTAACAGGACACATGAGCTGACCCTGTCACTTTGGCTCTCAGCTTTTTCCTTTGCCTGGAAAGAGGGAACATGCCTGGAACCTCCTACGGTGCTTTTCTCGGCCCTAGCAGACTGCAGTTCAAAACATGCTAAACGTCCAGCAATAACTCCCAAAGTAAAGAAGCTAGGCCTGAAAGGCATAGCTTGTCTGAAACCTCCTAACAGGACACACGAGCAGACCCTGTCGCTTTGGCTCTCAGCCTTTTCCTTTGCCTGGAAAGAGGGAACATGCCTGGAACCTCCTACGGTGCTTTTCTCGGCCCTAGCAGACTGCAGTTCAAAACATGCTAAACGTCCAGCAATAACTCCCAAAGTAAAGAAGCTAGGCCTGAAAGGCATAGCTTGTCTGAAACCTCCTAACAGGACGCAAGAGCAGACCCTATCACTTTGGCTCTCAGCCTTTTCCTTTGCCTGGAAAGAGGGAACATGCCTGGAACCTCCTACGGTGCTTTTCTCGGCCCTAGCAGACTGCAGTTCAAAACATGCTAAACGTCCAGCAATAACTCCCAAAGTAAAGAAGCTAGGCCTGAAAGGCATAGCTTGTCTGAAACCTCCTAACAGGACACACGAGCAGACCCTGTCGCTTTGGCTCTCAGCCTTTTCCTTTGCCTGGAAAGAGGGAACATGCCTGGAACCTCCTACGGTGCTTTTCTCGGCCCTAGCAGACTGCAGTTCAAAACATGCTAAACGTCCAGCAATAACTCCCAAAGTAAAGAAGCTAGGCCTGAAAGGCATAGCTTGTCTGAAACCTCCTAACAGGACACACGAGCAGACCCTGTCGCTTTGGCTCTCAGCCTTTTCCTTTGCCTGGAAAGAGGGAACATGCCTGGAACCTCCTACGGTGCTTTTCTCGGCCCTAGCAGACTGCAGTTCAAAACATGCTAAACGTCCAGCAATAACTCCCAAAGTAAAGAAGCTAGGCCTGAAAGGCATAGCTTGTCTGAAACCTCCTAACAGGACACACGAGCAGACCCTGTCGCTTTGGCTCTCAGCCTTTTCCTTTGCCTGGAAAGAGGGAACATGCCTGGAACCTCCTACGGTGCTTTTCTCGGCCCTAGCAGACTGCAGTTCAAAACATGCTAAACGTCCAGCAATAACTCCCAAAGTAAAGAAGCGAGGCCTGAATGGCATAGCTTGTCTGAAACCTCCTAACAGGACACACGAGCAGACCCTGTCACTTTGGCTCTCAGCCTTTTCCTTTGCCTGGAAAGAGGGAACATGCCTGGAACCTCCTACGGTGCTTTTCTCGGCCCTAGCAGACTGCAGTTCAAAACATGCTAAACGTCCAGCAATAACTCCCAAAGTAAAGAAGCTAGGCCTGAAAGGCATAGCTTGTCTGAAACCTCCTAACAGGACACACGAGCAGACCCTGTCACTTTGGCTCTCAGCCTTTTCCTTTGCCTGGAAAGAGGGAACATGCCTGGAACCTCCTACGGTGCTTTTCTCGGCCATAGCAGACTGCAGTTCAAAACATGCTAAACGTCCAGCAATAACTCCCAAAGTAAAGAAGCTAGGCCTGAAAGGCATAGCTTGTCTGAAACCTCCTAACAGGACACACGAGCAGACCCTGTCGCTTTGGCTCTCAGCCTTTTCCTTTGCCTGGAAAGAGGGAACATGCCTGGAACCTCCTACGGTGCTTTTCTCGGCCCTAGCAGACTGCAGTTCAAAACATGCTAAACGTCCAGCAATAACTCCCAAAGTAAAGAAGCGAGGCCTGAAAGGCATAGCTTGTCTGAAACCTCCTAACAGGACACACGAGCAGACCCTGTCACTTTGGCTCTCAGCCTTTTCCTTTGACTGGAAAGAGGGAACATGCCTGGAACCTCCTACGGTGCTTTTCTCGGCCCTAGCAGACTGCAGTTCAAAACATGCTAAACGACCAGCAATAACTCCCAAAGTAAAGAAGCTAGGCCTGAAAGGAATAGCTTGTCTGAAACCTCCTAACAGGACACATGAGCAGACCCTGTCACTTTGGCTCTCAGCTTTTTCCTTTGCCTGGAAAGAGGGAACATGCCTGGAACCTCCTACGGTGCTTTTCTCGGCCCTAGCAGACTGCAGTTCAAAACATGCTAAACGTCCAGCAATAACTCCCAAAGTAAAGAAGCTAGGCCTGAAAGGCATAGCTTGTCTGAAACCTCCTAACAGGACACACGAGCAGACCCTGTCGCTTTGGCTCTCAGCCTTTTCCTTTGCCTGGAAAGAGGGAACATGCCTGGAACCTCCTACGGTGCTTTTCTCGGCCCTAGCAGACTGCAGTTCAAAACATGCTAAACGTCCAGCAATAACTCCCAAAGTAAAGAAGCGAGGCCTGAAAGGCATAGCTTGTCTGAAACCTCCTAACAGGACACACGAGCAGACCCTGTCGCTTTGGCTCTCAGCCTTTTCCTTTGCCTGGAAAGAGGGAACATGCCTGGAACCTCCTACGGTGCTTTTCTCGGCCCTAGCAGACTGCAGTTCAAAACATGCTAAACGTCCAGCAATAACTCCCAAAGTAAAGAAGCGAGGCCTGAAAGGCATAGCTTGTCTGAAACCTCCTAACAGGACACACGAGCAGACCCTGTCACTTTGGCTCTCAGCCTTTTCCTTTGCCTGGAAAGAGGGAACATGCCTGGAACCTCCTACGGTGCTTTTCTCGGCCCTAGCAGACTGCAGTTCAAAACATGCTAAACGTCCAGCAATAACTCCCAAAGTAAAGAAGCTAGGCCTGAAAGGCATAGCTTGTCTGAAACCTCCTAACAGGACACACGAGCAGACCCTGTCGCTTTGGCTCTCAGCCTTTTCCTTTGCCTGGAAAGAGGGAACATGCCTGGAACCTCCTACGGTGCTTTTCTCGGCCCTAGCAGACTGCAGTTCAAAACATGCTAAACGTCCAGCAATAACTCCCAAAGTAAAGAAGCGAGGCCTGAAAGGCATAGCTTGTCTGAAACCTCCTAACAGGACACACGAGCAGACCCTGTCACTTTGGCTCTAAGCCTTTTCCTTTGCCTGGAAAGAGGGAACATGCCTGGAACCTCCTACGGTGCTTTTCTCGGCCCTAGCAGACTGCAGTTCAAAACATGCTAAACGTCCAGCAATAACTCCCAAAGTAAAGAAGCGAGGCCTGAAAGGCATAGCTTGTCTGAAACCTCCTAACAGGACACACGAGCAGACCCTGTCACTTTGGCTCTCAGCCTTTTCCTTTGCCTGGAAAGAGGGAACATGCCTGGAACCTCCTACGGTGCTTTTCTCGGCCCTAGCAGACTGCAGTTCAAAACATGCTAAACGTCCAGCAATAACTCCCAAAGTAAAGAAGCTAGGCCTGAAAGGCATGGCTTGTCTGAAACCTCCTAACAGGACACACGAGCAGACCCTGTCACTTTGGCTCTCAGCCTTTTCCTTTGCCTGGAAAGAGGGAACATGCCTGGAACCTCCTACGGTGCTTTTCTCGGCCCTAGCAGACTGCAGTTCAAAACATGCTAAACGTCCAGCAATAACTCCCAAAGTAAAGAAGCGAGGCCTGAAAGGCATAGCTTGTCTGAAACCTCCTAACAGGACACATGAGCAGACCCTGTCGCTTTGGCTCTCAGCCTTTTCCTTTGCCTGGAAAGAGGGAACATGCCTGGAACCTCCTATGGTGCTTTTCTCGGCCCTAGCAGACTGCAGTTCAAAACATGCTAAACGTCCAGCAATAACTCCCAAAGTAAAGAAGCTAGGCCTGAAAGGCATAGCTTGTCTGAAACCTCCTAACAGGACACACGAGCAGACCCTGTCGCTTTGGCTCTCAGCCTTTTCCTTTGCCTGGAAAGAGGGAACATGCCTGGAACCTCCTACGGTGCTTTTCTCGGCCCTAGCAGACTGCAGTTCAAAACATGCTAAACGTCCAGCAATAACTCCCAAAGTAAAGAAGCTAGGCCTGAAAGGCATAGCTTGTCTGAAACCTCCTAACAGGACACACGAGCAGACCCTGTCACTTTGGCTCTCAGCCTTTTCCTTTGCCTGGAAAGAGGGAACATGCTTGGAACCTCCTACGGTGCTTTTCTCGGCCCTAGCAGACTGCAGTTCAAAACATGCTAAACGTCCAGCAATAACTCCCAAAGTAAAGAAGCTAGGCCTGAAAGGCATAGCTTGTCTGAAACCTCCTAACAGGACACACGAGCAGACCCGGTCACTTTGGCTCTCAGCCTTTTCCTTTGCCTGGAAAGAGGGAACATGCCTGGAACCTCCTACGGTGCTTTTCTCGGCCCTAGCAGACTGCAGTTCAAAACATGCTAAACGTCCAGTAATAACTCCCAAAGTAAAGAAGCTAGGCCTGAAAGGCATAGCTTGTCTGAAACCTCCTAACAGGACACACGAGCAGACCCTGTCACTTTGGCTCTCAGCCTTTTCCTTTGCCTGGAAAGAGGGAACATGCCTGGAACCTCCTACGGTGCTTTTCTTGGCCCTAGGAGACTGCAGTTCAAAACATGCTAAACGTCCAGCAATAACTCCCAAAGTAAAGAAGCTAGGCCTGAAAGGCATAGCTTGTCTGAAACCTCCTAACAGGACACACGAGCAGACCCTGTCGCTTTGGCTCTCAGCCTTTTCCTTTGCCTGGAAAGAGGGAACATGCCTGGAACCTCCTACGGTGCTTTTCTCGGCCCTAGGAGACTGCAGTTCAAAACATGCTAAACGTCCAGCAATAACTCCCAAAGTAAAGAAGCTAGGCCTGAAAGGCATAGCTTGTCTGAAACCTCCTAACAGGACACACGAGCAGACCCTGTCGCTTTGGCTCTCAGCCTTTTCCTTTGCCTGGAAAGATGGAACATGCCTGGAACCTCCTACGGTGCTTTTCTCGGCCCTAGCAGACTGCAGTTCAAAACATGCTAAACGTCCAGCTATAACTCCCAAAGTAAAGAAGCTAGGCCTGAAAGGCATAGCTTGTCTGAAACCTCCTAACAGGACACACGAGCAGACCCTATCACTTTGGCTCTCAGCCTTTTCCTTTGCCTGGAAAGAGGGAACATGCCTGGAACCTCCTACGGTGCTTTTCTCGGCCCTAGCAGACTGCAGTTCAAAACATGCTAAACGTCCAGCAATAACTCCCAAAGTAAAGAAGCTAGGCCTGAAAGGCATAGCTTGTCTGAAACCTCCTAACAGGACACACGAGCAGCCCCTGTCACTTTGGCTCTCAGCCTTTTCCTTTGCCTGGAAAGAGGGAACATGCCTGGAACCTCCTACGGTGCTTTTCTCGGCCCTAGCAGACTGCAGTTCAAAACATGCTAAACGTCCAGCAATAACTCCCAAAGTAAAGAAGCGAGGCCTGAAAGGCATAGCTTGTCTGAAACCTCCTAACAGGACACACGAGCAGACCCTGTCGCTTTGGCTCTCAGCCTTTTCCTTTGCCTGGAAAGAGGGAACATGCCTGGAACCTCCTACGGTGCTTTTCTCGGCCCTAGCAGACTGCAGTTCAAAACATGCTAAACGTCCAGCAATAACTCCCAAAGTAAAGAAGCTAGGCCTG
Source organism: Rallus limicola (assembly GCA_022605955.1). Classification (NCBI taxonomy): domain Eukaryota; kingdom Metazoa; phylum Chordata; class Aves; order Gruiformes; family Rallidae; genus Rallus; species Rallus limicola. The sequence goes on along the minus strand of JAKCOZ010000763.1, from coordinate 49,397 downwards.
AAAGGCATAGCTTGTCTGAAACCTCCTAACAGGACACACGAGCAGACCCTGTCACTTTGGCTCTCAGCCTTTTCCTTTGCCTGGAAAGAGGGAACATGCCTGGAACCTACTACGGTGATTTTCTCGGCCCTAGCAGACTGCAGTTCAAAACATGCTAAACGTCCAGCAATAACTCCCAAAGTAAAGAAGCTAGGCCTGAAAGGCATAGCTTGTCTGAAACCTCCTAACAGGACACACGAGCAGACCCTGTCGCTTTGGCTCTCAGCCTTTTCCTTTGCCTGGAAAGATGGAACATGCCTGGAACCTCCTACGGTGCTTTTCTCGGCCCTAGCAGACTGCAGTTCAAAACATGCTAAACGTCCAGCTATAACTCCCAAAGTAAAGAAGCTAGGCCTGAAATGCATAGCTTGTCTGAAACCTCCTAACAGGACACACGAGCAGACCCTATCACTTTGGCTCTCAGCCTTTTCCTTTGCCTGGAAAGAGGGAACATGCCTGGAACCTCCTACGGTGCTTTTCTCGGCCCTAGCAGACTGCAGTTCAAAACATGCTAAACGTCCAGCAATAACTCCCAAAGTAAAGAAGCTAGGCCTGAAAGGCATAGCTTGTCTGAAACCTCCTAACAGGACACACGAGCAGCCCCTGTCACTTTGGCTCTCAGCCTTTTCCTTTGCCTGGAAAGAGGGAACATGCCTGGAACCTCCTACGGTGCTTTTCTCGGCCCTAGCAGACTGCAGTTCAAAACATGCTAAACGTCCAGCAATAACTCCCAAAGTAAAGAAGCGAGGCCTGAAAGGCATAGCTTGTCTGAAACCTCCTAACAGGACACACGAGCAGACCCTGTCGCTTTGGCTCTCAGCCTTTTCCTTTGCCTGGAAAGAGGGAACATGCCTGGAACCTCCTACGGTGCTTTTCTCGGCCCTAGCAGACTGCAGTTCAAAACATGCTAAACGTCCAGCAATAACTCCCAAAGTAAAGAAGCTAGGCCTGAAAGGCATAGCTTGTCTGAAACCTCCTAACAGGACACACGAGCAGACCCTGTCACTTTGGCTCTCAGCCTTTTCCTTTGCCTGGAAAGAGGGAACATGCCTGGAACCTCCTACGGTGCTTTTCTCGGCCCTAGCAGACTGCAGTTCAAAACATGCTAAACGTCCAGCAATAACTCCCAAAGTAAAGAAGCTAGGCCTGAAAGGCATAGCTTGTCTGAAACCTCCTAACAGGACACACGAGCAGCCCCTGTCACTTTGGCTCTCAGCCTTTTCCTTTGCCTGGAAAGAGGGAACATGCCTGGAACCTCCTACGGTGCTTTTCTCGGCCCTAGCAGACTGCAGTTCAAAACATGCTAAACGTCCAGCAATAACTCCCAAAGTAAAGAAGCTAGGCCTGAAAGGCATAGCTTGTCTGAAACCTCCTACGAGGACACACGAGCAGCCCCTGTCACTTTGGCTCTCAGCCTTTTCCTTTGCCTGGAAAGAGGGAACATGCCTGGAACCTCCTACGGTGCTTTTCTCGGCCCTAGCAGACTGCAGTTCAAAACATGCTAAACGTCCAGCAATAACTCCCAAAGTAAAGAAGCTAGGCCTGAAAGGCATAGCTTGTCTGAAACCTCCTAACAGGACACACGAGCAGACCCTGTCGCTTTGGCTCTCAGCCTTTTCCTTTGCCTGGAAAGAGGGAACATGCCTGGAACCTCCTACGGTGCTTTTCTCGGCCCTAGCAGACTGCAGTTCAAAACATGCTAAACGTCCAGCAATAACTCCCAAAGTAAAGAAGCTAGGCCTGAAAGGCATAGCTTGTCTGAAACCTCCTAACAGGACACACGAGCAGACCCTGTCACTTTGGCTCTCAGCCTTTTCCTTTGCCTGGAAAGAGGGAACATGCCTGGAACCTCCTACGGTGCTTTTCTTGGCCCTAGCAGACTGCAGTTCAAAACATGCTAAACGTCCAGCAATAACTCCCAAAGTAAAGAAGCTAGGCCTGAAAGGCATAGCTTGTCTGAAACCTCCTAACAGGACACACGAGCAGACCCTGTCACTTTGGCTCTCAGCCTTTTCCTTTGCCTGGAAAGAGGGAACATGCCTGGAACCTCCTAAGGTGCTTTTCTCGGCCCTAGCAGACTGCAGTTCAAAACATGCTAAACGTCCAGTAATAACTCCCAAAGTAAAGAAGCTAGGCCTGAAAGGCATAGCTTGTCTGAAACCTCCTAACAGGACACACGAGCAGACCCTGTCACTTTGGCTCTCAGCCTTTTCCTTTGCCTGGAAAGAGGGAACATGCCTGGAACCTCCTACGGTGCTTTTCTCGGCCCTAGCAGACTGCAGTTCAAAACATGCTAAACGTCCAGCAATAACTCCCAAAGTAAAGAAGCTAGGCCTGAAAGGCATAGCTTGTCTGAAACCTCCTAACAGGACACACGAGCAGACCCTGTCGCTTTGGCTCTCAGCCTTTTCCTTTGCCTGGAAAGAGGGAACATGCCTGGAACCTCCTACGGTGCTTTTCTTGGCCCTAGGAGACTGCAGTTCAAAACATGCTAAACGTCCAGCAATAACTCCCAAAGTAAAGAAGCTAAGCCTGAAAGGCATAGCTTGTCTGAAACCTCCTAACAGGACACACGAGCAGACCCTGTCGCTTTGGCTCTCAGCCTTTTCCTTTGCCTGGAAAGATGGAACATGCCTGGAACCTCCTACGGTGCTTTTCTCGGCCCTAGCAGACTGCAGTTCAAAACATGCTAAACGTCCAGCTATAACTCCCAAAGTAAAGAAGCTAGGCCTGAAAGGCATAGCTTGTCTGAAACCTCCTAACAGGACACACGAGCAGACCCTATCACTTTGGCTCTCAGCCTTTTCCTTTGCCTGGAAAGAGGGAACATGCCTGGAACCTCCTACGGTGCTTTTCTCGGCCCTAGCAGACTGCAGTTCAAAACATGCTAAACGTCCAGCAATAACTCCCAAAGTAAAGAAGCGAGGCCTGAAAGGCATAGCTTGTCTGAAACCTCCTAACAGGACACACGAGCAGACCCTGTCGCTTTGGCTCTCAGCCTTTTCCTTTGCCTGGAAAGAGGGAACATGCCTGGAACCTCCTACGGTGCTTTTCTCGGCCCTAGCAGACTGCAGTTCAAAACATGCTAAACGTCCAGCAATAACTCCCAAAGTAAAGAAGCTAGGCCTGAAAGGCATAGCTTGTCTGAAACCTCCTAACAGGACACACGAGCAGCCCCTGTCACTTTGGCTCTCAGCCTTTTCCTTTGCCTGGAAAGAGGGAACATGCCTGGAACCTCCTACGGTGCTTTTCTCGGCCCTAGCAGACTGCAGTTCAAAACATGCTAAACGTCCAGCAATAACTCCCAAAGTAAAGAAGCTAGGCCTGAAAGGCATAGCTTGTCTGAAACCTCCTAACAGGACACACGAGCAGACCCTGTCGCTTTGGCTCTCAGCCTTTTCCTTTGCCTGGAAAGAGGGAACATGCCTGGAACCTCCTACGGTGCTTTTCTCGGCCCTAGCAGACTGCAGTTCAAAACATGCTAAACGTCCAGCAATAACTCCCAAAGTAAAGAAGCTAGGCCTGAAAGGCATAGCTTGTCTGAAACCTCCTAACAGGACACACGAGCAGACCCTATCACTTTGGCTCTCAGCCTTTTCCTTTGCCTGGAAAGAGGGAACATGCCTGGAACCTCCTACGGTGCTTTTCTCGGCCCTAGCAGACTGCAGTTCAAAACATGCTAAACGTCCAGCAATAACTCCCAAAGTAAAGAAGCGAGGCCTGAAAGGCATAGCTTGTCTGAAACCTCCTAACAGGACACACGAGCAGACCCTGTCGCTTTGGCTCTCAGCCTTTTCCTTTGCCTGGAAAGAGGGAACATGCCTGGAACCTCCTACGGTGCTTTTCTCGGCCCTAGCAGACTGCAGTTCAAAACATGCTAAACGTCCAGCAATAACTCCCAAAGTAAAGAAGCTAGGCCTGAAAGGCATAGCTTGTCTGAAACCTCCTAACAGGACACACGAGCAGACCCTGTCACTTTGGCTCTCAGCCTTTTCCTTTGCCTGGAAAGAGGGAACATGCCTGGAACCTCCTACGGTGCTTTTCTCGGCCCTAGCAGACTGCAGTTCAAAACATGCTAAACGTCCAGCAATAACTCCCAAAGTAAAGAAGCTAGGCCTGAAAGGCATAGCTTGTCTGAAACCTCCTAACAGGACACACGAGCAGACCCTGTCGCTTTGGCTCTCAGCCTTTTCCTTTGACTGGAAAGAGGGAACATGCCTGGAACCTCCTACGGTGCTTTTCTCGGCCCTAGCAGACTGCAGTTCAAAACATGCTAAACGTCCAGCAATAACTCCCAAAGTAAAGAAGCTAGGCCTGAAAGGCATAGCTTGTCTGAAACCTCCTAACAGGACACACGAGCAGACCCTGTCACTTTGGCTCTCAGCCTTTTCCTTTGCCTGGAAAGAGGGAACATGCCTGGAACCTCCTACGGTGCTTTTCTCGGCCCTAGCAGACTGCAGTTCAAAACATGCTAAACGTCCAGCAATAACTCCCAAAGTAAAGAAGCTAGGCCTGAAAGGCATAGCTTGTCTGAAACCTCCTAACAGGACACACGAGCAGACCCTATCACTTTGGGTCTCAGCCTTTTCCTTTGCCTGGAAAGAGGGAACATGCCTGGAACCTCCTACGGTGCTTTTCTCGGCCCTAGCAGACTGCAGTTCAAAACATGCTAAACGTCCAGCAATAACTCCCAAAGTAAAGAAGCTAGGCCTGAAAGGCATAGCTTGTCTGAAACCTCCTAACAGGACACACGAGCAGCCCCTGTCACTTTGGCTCTCAGCCTTTTCCTTTGCCTGGAAAGAGGGAACATGCCTGGAACCTCCTACGGTGCTTTTCTCGGCCCTAGCAGACTGCAGTTCAAAACATGCTAAACGTCCAGCAATAACTCCCAAAGTAAAGAAGCTAGGCCTGAAAGGCATAGCTTGTCTGAAACCTCCTAACAGGACACACGAGCAGACCCTGTCGCTTTGGCTCTCAGCCTTTTCCTTTGCCTGGAAAGAGGGAACATGCCTGGAACCTCCTACGGTGCTTTTCTCGGCCCTAGCAGACTGCAGTTCAAAACATGCTAAACGTCCAGCAATAACTCCCAAAGTAAAGAAGCTAGGCCTGAAAGGCATAGCTTGTCTGAAACCTCCTAACAGGACACACGAGCAGACCCTGTCGCTTTGGCTCTCAGCCTTTTCCTTTGCCTGGAAAGAGGGAACATGCCTGGAACCTCCTACGGTGCTTTTCTCGGCCCTAGCAGACTGCAGTTCAAAACATGCTAAACGTCCAGCAATAACTCCCAAAGTAAAGAAGCGAGGCCTGAAAGGCATAGCTTGTCTGAAACCTCCTAACAGGACACACGAGCAGACCCTGTCGCTTTGGCTCTCAGCCTTTTCCTTTGCCTGGAAAGAGGGAACATGCCTGGAACCTCCTACGGTGCTTTTCTCGGCCCTAGCAGACTGCAGTTCAAAACATGCTAAACGTCCAGCAATAACTCCCAAAGTAAAGAAGCTAGGCCTGAAAGGCATAGCTTGTCTGAAACCTCCTAACAGGACACACGAGCAGACCCTGTCACTTTGGCTCTCAGCCTTTTCCTTTGCCTGGAAAGAGGGAACATGCCTGGAACCTCCTACGGTGCTTTTCTCGGCCCTAGCAGACTGCAGTTCAAAACATGCTAAACGTCCAGCAATAACTCCCAAAGTAAAGAAGCGAGGCCTGAAAGGCATAGCTTGTCTGAAACCTCCTAACAGGACACACGAGCAGACCCTGTCGCTTTGGCTCTCAGCCTTTTCCTTTGACTGGAAAGAGGGAACATGCCTGGAACCTCCTATGGTGCTTTTCTCGGCCCTAGCAGACTGCAGTTCAAAACATGCTAAACGTCCAGCAATAACTCCCAAAGTAAAGAAGCGAGGCCTGAAAGGCATAGCTTGTCTGAAACCTCCTAACAGGACACACGAGCAGACCCTGTCACTTTGGCTCTCAGCCTTTTCCTTTGCCTGGAAAGAGGGAACATGCCTGGAACCTCCTACGGTGCTTTTCTCGGCCCTAGCAGACTGCAGTTCAAAACATGCTAAACGTCCAGCAATAACTCCCAAAGTAAAGAAGCTAGGCCTGAAAGGCATAGCTTGTCTGAAACCTCCTAACAGGACACACGAGCAGACCCTGTCGCTTTGGCTCTCAGCCTTTTCCTTTGCCTGGAAAGAGGGAACATGCCTGGAACCTCCTACGGTGCTTTTCTCGGCCCTAGCAGACTGCAGTTCAAAACATGCTAAACGTCCAGCAATAACTCCCAAAGTAAAGAAGCTAGGCCTGAAAGGCATAGCTTGTCTGAAACCTCCTAACAGGACACACGAGCAGACCCTGTCGCTTTGGCTCTCAGCCTTTTCCTTTGCCTGGAAAGAGGGAACATGCCTGGAACCTCCTACGGTGCTTTTCTCGGCCCTAGCAGACTGCAGTTCAAAACATGCTAAACGTCCAGCAATAACTCCCAAAGTAAAGAAGCTAGGCCTGAAAGGCATAGCTTGTCTGAAACCTCCTCACAGGACACACGAGCAGACCCTGTCACTTTGGCTCTCAGCCTTTTCCTTTGCCTGGAAAGAGGGAACATGCCTGGAACCTCCTACGGTGCTTTTCTCGGCCCTAGCAGACTGCAGTTCAAAACATGCTAAACGTCCAGCAATAACTCCCAAAGTAAAGAAGCTAGGCCTGAAAGGCATAGCTTGTCTGAAACCTCCTAACAGGACACACGAGCAGACCCTGTCACTTTGGCTCTCAGCCTTTTCCTTTGCCTGGAAAGAGGGAACATGCCTGGAACCTCCTACGGTGCTTTTCTCGGCCCTAGCAGACTGCAGTTCAAAACATGCTAAACGTCCAGCAATAACTCCCAAAGTAAAGAAGCTAGGCCTGAAAGGCATAGCTTGTCTGAAACCTCCTAACAGGACACACGAGCAGACCCTGTCGCTTTGGCTCTCAGCCTTTTCCTTTGCCTGGAAAGAGGGAACATGCCTGGAACCTCCTACGGTGCTTTTCTCGGCCCTAGCAGACTGCAGTTCAAAACATGCTAAACGTCCAGCAATAACTCCCAAAGTAAAGAAGCTAGGCCTGAAAGGCATAGCTTGTCTGAAACCTCCTAACAGGACACACGAGCAGACCCTGTCACTTTGGCTCTCAGCCTTTTCCTTTGCCTGGAAAGAGGGAACATGCCTGGAACCTCCTACGGTGCTTTTCTCGGCCCTAGCAGACTGCAGTTCAAAACATGCTAAACGTCCAGCAATAACTCCCAAAGTAAAGAAGCTAGGCCTGAAAGGCATAGCTTGTCTGAAACCTCCTAAGAGGACACACGAGCAGACCCTGTCACTTTGGCTCTCAGCCTTTTCCTTTGCCTGGAAAGAGGGAACATGCCTGGAACCTCCTACGGTGCTTTTCTCGGCCCTAGCAGACTGCAGTTCAAAACATGCTAAACGTCCAGCAATAACTCCCAAAGTAAAGAAGCAAGGCCTGAAAGGCATAGCTTGTCTGAAACCTCCTAACAGGACACACGAGCAGACCCTGTCGCTTTGGCTCTCAGCCTTTTCCTTTGCCTGGAAAGAGGGAACATGCCTGGAACCTCCTACGGTGCTTTTCTCGGCCCTAGCAGACTGCAGTTCAAAACATGCTAAACGTCCAGCAATAACTCCCAAAGTAAAGAAGCTAGGCCTGAAAGGCATAGCTTGTCTGAAACCTCCTAACAGGACACACGAGCAGACCCTGTCGCTTTGGCTCTCAGCCTTTTCCTTTGCCTGGAAAGAGGGAACATGCCTGGAACCTCCTACGGTGCTTTTCTCGGCCCTAGCAGACTGCAGTTCAAAACATGCTAAACGTCCAGCAATAACTCCCAAAGTAAAGAAGCTAGGCCTGAAAGGCATAGCTTGTCTGAAACCTCCTAACAGGACACACGAGCAGACCCTGTCGCTTTGACTCTCAGCCTTTTCCTTTGCCTGGAAAGAGGGAACATGCCTGGAACCTCCTACGGTGCTTTTCTCGGCCCTAGCAGACTGCAGTTCAAAACATGCTAAACGTCCAGCAATAACTCCCAAAGTAAAGAAGCTAGGCCTGAAAGGCATAGCTTGTCTGAAACCTCCTAACAGGACACACGAGCAGACCCTGTCACTTTGGCTCTCAGCCTTTTCCTTTGCCTGGAAAGAGGGAACATGCCTGGAACCTCCTACGGTGCTTTTCTCGGCCCTAGCAGACTGCAGTTCAAAACATGCTAAACGTCCAGCAATAACTCCCAAAGTAAAGAAGCTAGGCCTGAAAGGCATAGCTTGTCTGAAACCTCCTAACAGGACACACGAGCAGACCCTGTCACTTTGGCTCTCAGCCTTTTCCTTTGCCTGGAAAGAGGGAACATGCCTGGAACCTCCTACGGTGCTTTTCTCGGCCCTAGCAGACTGCAGTTCAAAACATGCTAAACGTCCAGCAATAACTCCCAAAGTAAAGAAGCTAGGCCTGAAAGGCATAGCTTGTCTGAAACCTCCTAACAGGACACACGAGCAGACCCTGTCACTTTGGCTCTCAGCCTTTTCCTTTGCCTGGAAAGAGGGAACATGCCTGGAACCTCCTACGGTGCTTTTCTCGGCCCTAGCAGACTGCAGTTCAAAACATGCTAAACGTCCAGCAATAACTCCCAAAGTAAAGAAGCTAGGCCTGAAAGGCATAGCTTGTCTGAAACCTCCTAACAGGACACACGAGCAGACCCTGTCGCTTTGGCTCTCAGCCTTTTCCTTTGCCTGGAAAGAGGGAACATGCCTGGAACCTCCTACGGTGCTTTTCTCGGCCCTAGCAGACTGCAGTTCAAAACATGCTAAACGTCCAGCAATAACTCCCAAAGTAAAGAAGCGAGGCCTGAAAGGCATAGCTTGTCTGAAACCTCCTAACAGGACACACGAGCAGACCCTGTCACTTTGGCTCTCAGCCTTTTCCTTTGCCTGGAAAGAGGGAACATGCCTGGAACCTCCTACGGTGCTTTTCTCGGCCCTAGCAGACTGCAGTTCAAAACATGCTAAACGTCCAGCAATAACTCCCAAAGTAAAGAAGCTAGGCCTGAAAGGCATAGCTTGTCTGAAACCTCCTAACAGGACACACGAGCAGACCCTGTCACTTTGGCTCTCAGCCTTTTCCTTTGCCTGGAAAGAGGGAACATGCCTGGAACCTCCTACGGTGCTTTTCTCGGCCCTAGCAGACTGCAGTTCAAAACATGCTAAACGTCCAGCAATAACTTCCAAAGTAAAGAAGCTAGGCCGGAAAGGCATAGCTTGTCTGAAACCTCCTAACAGGACACACGAGCAGACCCTGTCACTTTGGCTCTCAGCCTTTTCCTTTGCCTGGAAAGAGGGAACATGCCTGGAACCTCCTACGGTGCTTTTCTCGGCCCTAGCAGACTGCAGTTCAAAACATGCTAAACGTCCAGCAATAACTCCCAAAGTAAAGAAGCTAGGCCTGAAAGGCATAGCTTGTCTGAAACCTCCTAACAGGACACACGAGCAGACCCTGTCGCTTTGGCTCTCAGCCTTTTCCTTTGCCTGGAAAGAGGGAACATGCCTGGAACCTCCTACGGTGCTTTTCTCGGCCCTAGCAGACTGCAGTTCAAAACATGCTAAACGTCCAGCAATAACTCCCAAAGTAAAGAAGCTAGGCCTGAAAGGCATAGCTTGTCTGAAACCTCCTAACAGGACACACGAGCAGACCCTGTCGCTTTGGCTCTCAGCCTTTTCCTTTGCCTGGAAAGAGGGAACATGCCTGGAACCTCCTACGGTGCTTTTCTCGGCCCTAGCAGACTGCAGTTCAAAACATGCTAAACGTCCAGCAATAACTCCCAAAGTAAAGAAGCTAGGCCTGAAAGGCATAGCTTGTCTGAAACCTCCTAACAGGACACACGAGCAGACCCTGTCGCTTTGGCTCTCAGCCTTTTCCTTTGCCTGGAAAGAGGGAACATGCCTGGAACCTCCTACGGTGCTTTTCTCGGCCCTAGCAGACTGCAGTTCAAAACATGCTAAACGTCCAGCAATAACTCCCAAAGTAAAGAAGCTAGGCCTGAAAGGCATAGCTTGTCTGAAACCTCCTAACAGGACACACGAGCAGACCCTGTCGCTTTGGCTCTCAGCCTTTTCCTTTGCCTGGAAAGAGGGAACATGCCTGGAACCTCCTACGGTGCTTTTCTCGGCCCTAGCAGACTGCAGTTCAAAACATGCTAAACGTCCAGCAATAACTCCCAAAGTAAAGAAGCTAGGCCTGAAAGGCATAGCTTGTCTGAAACCTCCTAACAGGACACACGAGCAGACCCTGTCACTTTGGCTCTCAGCCTTTTCCTTTGCCTGGAAAGAGGGAACATGCCTGGAACCTCCTACGGTGCTTTTCTCGGCCCTAGCAGACTGCAGTTCAAAACATGCTAAACGTCCAGCAATAACTTCCAAAGTAAAGAAGCTAGGCCGGAAAGGCATAGCTTGTCTGAAACCTCCTAACAGGACACACGAGCAGACCCTGTCACTTTGGCTCTCAGCCTTTTCCTTTGCCTGGAAAGAGGGAACATGCCTGGAACCTCCTACGGTGCTTTTCTCGGCCCTAGCAGACTGCAGTTCAAAACATGCTAAACGTCCAGCAATAACTCCCAAAGTAAAGAAGCTAGGCCTGAAAGGCATAGCTTGTCTGAAACCTCCTAACAGGACACACGAGCAGACCCTGTCGCTTTGGCTCTCAGCCTTTTCCTTTGCCTGGAAAGAGGGAACATGCCTGGAACCTCCTACGGTGCTTTTCTCGGCCCTAGCAGACTGCAGTTCAAAACATGCTAAACGTCCAGCAATAACTCCCAAAGTAAAGAAGCTAGGCCTGAAAGGCATAGCTTGTCTGAAACCTCCTAACAGGTCACACGAGCAGACCCTGTCGCTTTGGCTCTCAGCCTTTTCCTTTGCCTGGAAAGAGGGAACATGCCTGGAACCTCCTACGGTGCTTTTCTCGGCCCTAGCAGACTGCAGTTCAAAACATGCTAAATGTCCAGCAATAACTCCCAAAGTAAAGAAGCTAGGCCTGAAAGGCATAGCTTGTCTGAAACCTCCTAACAGGTCACACGAGCAGACCCTGTCGCTTTGGCTCTCAGCCTTTTCCTTTGCCTGGAAAGAGGGAACATGCCTGGAACCTCCTACGGTGCTTTTCTCGGCCCTAGCAGACTGCAGTTCAAAACATGCTAAACGTCCAGCAATAACTCCCAAAGTAAAGAAGCTAGGCCTGAAAGGCATAGCTTGTCTGAAACCTCCTAACAGGACACACGAGCAGACCCTGTCACTTTGGCTCTCAGCCTTTTCCTTTGCCTGGAAAGAGGGAACATGCCTGGAACCTCCTACGGTGCTTTTCTCGGCCCTAGCAGACTGCAGTTCAAAACATGCTAAACGTCCAGCAATAACTCCCAAAGTAAAGAAGCGAGGCCTGAAAGGCATAGCTTGTCTGAAACCTCCTAACAGGACACACGAGCAGACCCTGTCGCTTTGGCTGTCAGCCTTTTCCTTTGCCTGGAGAGAGGGAACATGCCTGGAACCTCCTACGGTGCTTTTCTCGGCCCTAGCAGACTGCAGTTCAAAACATGCTAAACGTCCAGCAATAACTCCCAAAGTAAAGAAGCTAGGCCTGAAAGGCATAGCTTGTCTGAAACCTCCTAACAGGACACACGAGCAGACCCTGTCGCTTTGGCTCTCAGCCTTTTCCTTTGCCTGGAAAGAGGGAACATGCCTGGAACCTCCTACGGTGCTTTTCTCGGCCCTAGCAGACTGCAGTTCAAAACATGCTAAACGTCCAGCAATAACTCCCAAAGTAAAGAAGCTAGGCCTGAAAGGCATAGCTTGTCTGAAACCTCCTAACAGGACACACGAGCAGACCCTGTCGCTTTGGCTCTCAGCCTTTTCCTTTGCCTGGAAAGAGGGAACATGCCTGGAACCTCCTACGGTGCTTTTCTCGGCCCTAGCAGACTGCAGTTCAAAACATGCTAAACGTCCAGCAATAACTCCCAAAGTAAAGAAGCTAGGCCTGAAAGGCATAGCTTGTCTGAAACCTCCTAACAGGACACACGAGCAGACCCTGTCACTTTGGCTCTCAGCCTTTTCCTTTGCCTGGAAAGAGGGAACATGCCTGGAACCTCCTACGGTGCTTTTCTCGGCCCTAGCAGACTGCAGTTCAAAACATGCTAAACGTCCAGCAATAACTCCCAAAGTAAAGAAGCTAGGCCTGAAAGGCATAGCTTGTCTGAAACCTCCTAACAGGACACACGAGCAGACCCTGTCGCTTTGGCTCTCAGCCTTTTCCTTTGCCTGGAAAGAGGGAACATGCCTGGAACCTCCTACGGTGCTTTTCTCGGCCCTAGCAGACTGCAGTTCAAAACATGCTAAACGTCCAGCAATAACTCCCAAAGTAAAGAAGCTAGGCCTGAAAGGCATAGCTTGTCTGAAACCTCCTAACAGGACACACGAGCAGACCCTGTCGCTTTGGCTCTCAGCCTTTTCCTTTGCCTGGAAAGAGGGAACATGCCTGGAACCTCCTACGGTGCTTTTCTCGGCCCTAGCAGACTGCAGTTCAAACCTTGCTAAACATCCAGCAATAACTCCCAAAGTAAAGAAGCTAGGCCTGAAAGGCATAGCTTGTCTGAAACCTCCTAACAGGACACACGAGCAGACCCTGTCGCTTTGGCTCTCAGCCTTTTCCTTTGCCTGGAAAGAGGGAACATGCCTGGAACCTCCTACGGTGCTTTTCTCGGCCCTAGCAGACTGCAGTTCAAAACATGCTAAACGTCCAGCAATAACTCCCAAAGTAAAGAAGCTAGGCCTGAAAGGCATAGCTTGTCTGAAACCTCCTAACAGGACACATGAGCAGACCCTGTCGCTTTGGCTCTCAGCCTTTTCCTTTGCCTGGAAAGAGGGAACATGCCTGGAACCTCCTACGGTGCTTTTCTCGGCCCTAGCAGACTGCAGTTCAAAACATGCTAAACGTCCAGCAATAACTCCCAAAGTAAAGAAGCTAGGCCTGAAAGGCATAGCTTGTCTGAAACCTCCTCACAGGACACACGAGCAGACCCTGTCACTTTGGCTCTCAGACTTTTCCTTTGCCTGGAAAGAGGGAACATGCCTGGAACCTCCTACAGTGCTTTTCTCGGCCCTAGCAGACTGCAGTTCAAAACATGCTAAACGTCCAGCAATAACTCCCAAAGTAAAGAAGCTAGGCCTGAAAGGCATAGCTTGTCTGAAACCTCCTAACAGGACACACGAGCAGACCCTGTCGCTTTGGCTCTCAGCCTTTTCCTTTGCCTGGAAAGAGGGAACATGCCTGGAACCTCCTACGGTGCTTTTCTCGGCCCTAGCAGACTGCAGTTCAAAACATGCTAAACGTCCAGCAATAACTCCCAAAGTAAAGAAGCTAGGCCTGAAAGGCATAGCTTGTCTGAAACCTCCTAACAGGACACACGAGCAGACCCTGTCGCTTTGGCTCTCAGCCTTTTCCTTTGCCTGGAAAGAGGGAACATGCCTGGAACCTCCTACGGTGCTTTTCTCGGCCCTAGCAGACTGCAGTTCAAAACATGCTAAACGTCCAGCAATAACTCCCAAAGTAAAGAAGCTAGGCCTGAAAGGCATAGCTTGTCTGAAACCTCCTAACAGGACGCACGAGCAGACCCTGTCACTTTGGCTCTCAGCCTTTTCCTTTGCCTGGAAAGAGGGAACATGCCTGGAACCTCCTACGGTGCTTTTCTCGGCCCTAGCAGACTGCAGTTCAAAACATGCTAAACGTCCAGCAATAACTCCCAAAGTAAAGAAGCGAGGCCTGAAAGGCATAGCTTGTCTGAAACCTCCTAACAGGACACACGAGCAGACCCTGTCGCTTTGGCTCTCAGCCTTTTCCTTTGCCTGGAAAGAGGGAACATGCCTGGAACCTCCTACGGTGCTTTTCTCGGCCCTAGCAGACTGCAGTTCAAAACATGCTAAACGTCCAGCAATAACTCCCAAAGTAAAGAAGCTAGGCCTGAAAGGCATAGCTTGTCTGAAACCTCCTAACAGGACACACGAGCAGACCCTGTCGCTTTGGCTCTCAGCCTTTTCCTTTGCCTGGAAAGAGGGAACATGCCTGGAACCTCCTACGGTGCTTTTCTCAGCCCTAGCAGACTGCAGTTCAAAACATGCTAAACGTCCAGCAATAACTCCCAAAGTAAAGAAGCTAGGCCTGAAAGGCATAGCTTGTCTGAAACCTCCTAACAGGACACACGAGCAGACCCTGTCGCTTTGGCTCTCAGCCTTTTCCTTTGCCTGGAAAGAGGGAACATGCCTGGAACCTCCTACGGTGCTTTTCTCGGCCCTAGCAGACTGCAGTTCAAAACATGCTAAACGTCCAGCAATAACTCCCAAAGTAAAGAAGCTAGGCCTGAAAGGCATAGCTTGTCTGAAACCTCCTAACAGGACACACGAGCAGACCCTGTCGCTTTGGCTCTCAGCCTTTTCCTTTGCCTGGAAAGAGGGAACATGCCTGGAACCTCCTACGGTGCTTTTCTCGGCCCTAGCAGACTGCAGTTCAAAACATGATAAACGTCCAGCAATAACTCCCAAAGTAAAGAAGCTAGGCCTGAAAGGCATAGCTTGTCTGAAACCTCCTAACAGGACACACGAGCAGACCCTGTCGCTTTGGCTCTCAGCCTTTTCCTTTGCCTGGAAAGAGGGAACATGCCTGGAACCTCCTACGGTGCTTTTCTCGGCCCTAGCAGACTGCAGTTCAAACCTTGCTAAACATCCAGCAATAACTCCCAAAGTAAAGAAGCTAGGCCTGAAAGGCATAGCTTGTCTGAAACCTCCTAACAGGACACACGAGCAGACCCTGTCGCTTTGGCTCTCAGCCTTTTCCTTTGCCTGGAAAGAGGGAACATGCCTGGAACCTCCTACGGTGCTTTTCTCGGCCCTAGCAGACTGCAGTTCAAAACATGCTAAACGTCCAGCAATAACTCCCAAAGTAAAGAAGCTAGGCCTGAAAGGCATAGCTTGTCTGAAACCTCCTAACAGGACACACGAGCAGACCCTGTCGCTTTGGCTCTCAGCCTTTTCCTTTGCCTGGAAAGAGGGAACATGCCTGGAACCTCCTACGGTGCTTTTCTCGGCCCTAGCAGACTGCAGTTCAAAACATGCTAAACGTCCAGCAATAACTCCCAAAGTAAAGAAGCTAGGCCTGAAAGGCATAGCTTGTCTGAAACCTCCTCACAGGACACACGAGCAGACCCTGTCACTTTGGCTCTCAGACTTTTCCTTTGCCTGGAAAGAGGGAACATGCCTGGAACCTCCTACAGTGCTTTTCTCGGCCCTAGCAGACTGCAGTTCAAAACATGCTAAACGTCCAGCAATAACTCCCAAAGTAAAGAAGCTAGGCCTGAAAGGCATAGCTTGTCTGAAACCTCCTAACAGGACACACGAGCAGACCCTGTCGCTTTGGCTCTCAGCCTTTTCCTTTGCCTGGAAAGAGGGAACATGCCTGGAACCTCCTACGGTGCTTTTCTCGGCCCTAGCAGACTGCAGTTCAAAACATGCTAAACGTCCAGCAATAACTCCCAAAGTAAAGAAGCTAGGCCTGAAAGGCATAGCTTGTCTGAAACCTCCTAACAGGACACACGAGCAGACCCTGTCGCTTTGGCTCTCAGCCTTTTCCTTTGCCTGGAAAGAGGGAACATGCCTGGAACCTCCTACGGTGCTTTTCTCGGCCCTAGCAGACTGCAGTTCAAAACATGCTAAACGTCCAGCAATAACTCCCAAAGTAAAGAAGCTAGGCCTGAAAGGCATAGCTTGTCTGAAACCTCCTAACAGGACACACGAGCAGACCCTGTCGCTTTGGCTCTCAGCCTTTTCCTTTGCCTGGAAAGAGGGAACATGCCTGGAACCTCCTACGGTGCTTTTCTCGGCCCTAGCAGACTGCAGTTCAAACCTTGCTAAACATCCAGCAATAACTCCCAAAGTAAAGAAGCTAGGCCTGAAAGGCATAGCTTGTCTGAAACCTCCTAACAGGACACACGAGCAGACCCTGTCGCTTTGGCTCTCAGCCTTTTCCTTTGCCTGGAAAGAGGGAACATGCCTGGAACCTCCTACGGTGCTTTTCTCGGCCCTAGCAGACTGCAGTTCAAAACATGCTAAACGTCCAGCAATAACTCCCAAAGTAAAGAAGCTAGGCCTGAAAGGCATAGCTTGTCTGAAACCTCCTAACAGGACACACGAGCAGAACCTGTCACTTTGGCTCTCAGCCTTTTCCTTTGCCTGGAAAGAGGGAACATGCCTGGAACCTCCTACGGTGCTTTTCTCGGCCCTAGCAGACTGCAGTTCAAAACATGCTAAACGTCCAGCAATAACTCCCAAAGTAAAGAAGCTAGGCCTGAAAGGCATAGCTTGTCTGAAACCTCCTAACAGGACACACGAGCAGACCCTGTCGCTTTGGCTCTCAGCCTTTTCCTTTGCCTGGAAAGAGGGAACATGCCTGGAACCTCCTACGGTGCTTTTCTCGGCCCTAGCAGACTGCAGTTCAAAACATGCTAAACGTCCAGCAATAACTCCCAAAGTAAAGAAGCTAGGCCTGAAAGGCATAGCTTGTCTGAAACCTCCTAACAGGACACACGAGCAGACCCTGTCGCTTTGGCTCTCAGCCTTTTCCTTTGCCTGGAAAGAGGGAACATGCCTGGAACCTCCTACGGTGCTTTTCTCGGCCCTAGCAGACTGCAGTTCAAAACATGCTAAACGTCCAGCAATAACTCCCAAAGTAAAGAAGCTAGGCCTGAAAGGCCTAGCTTGTCTGAAACCTCCTAACAGGACACACGAGCAGACCCTGTCGCTTTGGCTCTCAGCCTTTTCCTTTGCCTGGAAAGAGGGAACATGCCTGGAACTTCCTACGGTGCTTTTCTCGGCCCTAGCAGACTGCAGTTCAAAACATGCTAAACGTCCAGCAATAACTCCCAAAGTAAAGAAGCTAGGCCTGAAAGGCATAGCTTGTCTGAAACCTCCTAACAGGACACACGAGCAGACCCTGTCGCTTTGGCTCTCAGCCTTTTCCTTTGCCTGGAAAGAGGGAACATGCCTGGAACCTCCTACGGTGCTTTTCTCGGCCCTAGCAGACTGCAGTTCAAAACATGCTAAACGTCCAGCAATAACTCCCAAAGTAAAGAAGCTAGGCCTGAAAGGCATAGCTTGTCTGAAACCTCCTCACAGGACACACGAGCAGACCCTGTCACTTTGGCTCTCAGACTTTTCCTTTGCCTGGAAAGAGGGAACATGCCTGGAACCTCCTACAGTGCTTTTCTCGGCCCTAGCAGACTGCAGTTCAAAACATGCTAAACGTCCAGCAATAACTCCCAAAGTAAAGAAGCGAGGCCTGAAAGGCATAGCTTGTCTGAAACCTCCTAACAGGACACACGAGCAGACCCTGTCACTTTGGCTCTCAGCCTTTTCCTTTGCCTGGAAAGAGGGAACATGCCTGGAACCTCCTACGGTGCTTTTCTCGGCCCTAGCAGACTGCAGTTCAAAACATGCTAAACGTCCAGCAATAACTCCCAAAGTAAAGAAGCTAGGCCTGAAAGGCATAGCTTGTCTGAAACCTCCTAACAGGACACACGAGCAGACCCTGTCGCTTTGGCTCTCAGCCTTTTCCTTTGCCTGGAAAGAGGGAACATGCCTGGAACCTCCTACGGTGCTTTTCTCGGCCCTAGCAGACTGCAGTTCAAAACATGCTAAACGTCCAGCAATAACTCCCAAAGTAAAGAAGCTAGGCCTGAAAGGCATAGCTTGTCTGAAACCTCCTAACAGGACACACGAGCAGACCCTGTCGCTTTGGCTCTCAGCCTTTTCCTTTGCCTGGAAAGAGGGAACATGCCTGGAACCTCCTACGGTGCTTTTCTCGGCCCTAGCAGACTGCAGTTCAAAACATGCTAAACGTCCAGCAATAACTCCCAAAGTAAAGAAGCTAGGCCTGAAAGGCATAGCTTGTCTGAAACCTCCTAACAGGACACACGAGCAGACCCTGTCGCTTTGGCTCTCAGCCTTTTCCTTTGCCTGGAAAGAGGGAACATGCCTGGAACCTCCTACGGTGCTTTTCTCGGCCCTAGCAGACTGCAGTTCAAAACATGCTAAACGTCCAGCAATAACTCCCAAAGTAAAGAAGCTAGGCCTGAAAGGCATAGCTTGTCTGAAACCTCCTAACAGGACACACGAGCAGACCCTGTCGCTTTGGCTCTCAGCCTTTTCCTTTGCCTGGAAAGAGGGAACATGCCTGGAACCTCCTACGGTGCTTTTCTCGGCCCTAGCAGACTGCAGTTCAAAACATGCTAAACGTCCAGCAATAACTCCCAAAGTAAAGAAGCGAGGCCTGAAAGGCATAGCTTGTCTGAAACCTCCTAACAGGACACACGAGCAGACCCTGTCACTTTGGCTCTCAGCCTTTTCCTTTGCCTGGAAAGAGGGAACATGCCTGGAACCTCCTACGGTGCTTTTCTCGGCCCTAGCAGACTGCAGTTCAAAACATGCTAAACGTCCAGCAATAACTCCCAAAGTAAAGAAGCTAGGCCTGAAAGGCACAGCTTGTCTGAAACCTCCTAACAGGACACACGAGCAGACCCTGTCGCTTTGGCTCTCAGCCTTTTCCTTTGCCTGGAAAGAGGGAACATGCCTGGAACCTCCTACGGTGCTTTTCTCGGCCCTAGCAGACTGCAGTTCAAAACATGCTAAACGTCCAGCAATAACTCCCAAAGTAAAGAAGCTAGGCCTGAAAGGCATAGCTTGTCTGAAACCTCCTAACAGGACACACGAGCAGACCCTGTCGCTTTGGCTCTCAGCCTTTTCCTTTGCCTGGAAAGAGGGAACATGCCTGGAACCTCCTACGGTGCTTTTCTCGGCCCTAGCAGACTGCAGTTCAAAACATGCTAAACGTCCAGCAATAACTCCCAAAGTAAAGAAGCTAGGCCTGAAAGGCATAGCTTGTCTGAAACCTCCTAACAGGACACACGAGCAGACCCTGTCGCTTTGGCTCTCAGCCTTTTCCTTTGCCTGGAAAGAGGGAACATGCCTGGAACCTCCTACGGTGCTTTTCTCGGCCCTAGCAGACTGCAGTTCAAAACATGCTAAACGTCCAGCAATAACTCCCAAAGTAAAGAAGCTAGGCCTGAAAGGCATAGCTTGTCTGAAACCTCCTAACAGGACACACGAGCAGACCCTGTCACTTTGGCTCTCAGCCTTTTCCTTTGCCTGGAAAGAGGGAACATGCCTGGAACCTCCTACGGTGCTTTTCTCGGCCCTAGCAGACTGCAGTTCAAAACATGCTAAACGTCCAGCAATAACTCCCAAAGTAAAGAAGCTAGGCCTGAAAGGCATAGCTTGTCTGAAACCTCCTAACAGGACACACGAGCAGACCCTGTCGCTTTGGCTCTCAATCTTTTCCTTTGCCTGGAAAGAGGGAACATGCCTGGAACCTCCTACGGTGCTTTTCTCGGCCCTAGCAGACTGCAGTTCAAAACATGCTAAACGTCCAGCAATAACTCCCAAAGAAGCTAGGCCTGAAAGGCATAGCTTGTCTGAAACCTCCTAACAGGACACACGAGCAGACCCTGTCACTTTGGCTCTCATCCTTTTCCTTTGCCTGGAAAGAGGGAACATGCCTGGAACCTCCTACGGTGCTTTTCTCGGCCCTAGCAGACTGCAGTTCAAAACATGCTAAACGTCCAGCAATAACTCCCAATGTAAAGAAGCTAGGCCTGAAAGGCATAGCTTGTCTGAAACCTCCTTACAGGACACACGAGCAGACCCTGTCGCTTTGGCTCTCAGCCTTTTCCTTTGCCTGGAAAGAGGGAACATGCCTGGAACCTCCTACGGTGCTTTTCTCGGCCCTAGCAGACTGCAGGTCAAAACATGCTAAACGTCCAGCAATAACTCCCAAAGTAAAGAAGCGAGGCCTGAAAGGCATAGCTTGTCTGAAACCTCCTAACAGGACGCACGAGCAGACCCTGTCACTTTGGCTCTCAGCCTTTTCCTTTGCCTGGAAAGAGGGAACATGCCTGGAACCTCCTACGGTGCTTTTCTCGGCCCTAGCAGACTGCAGTTCAAAACATGCTAAACGTCCAGCAATAACTCCCAAAGTAAAGAAGCTAGGCCTGAAAGGCATAGCTTGTCTGAAACCTCCTTACAGGACACACGAGCAGACCCTGTCGCTTTGGCTCTCAGCCTTTTCCTTTGCCTGGAAAGAGGGAACATGCCTGGAACCTCCTACGGTGCTTTTCTCGGCCCTAGCAGACTGCAGTTCAAAACATGCTAAACGTCCAGCAATAACTCCCAAAGTAAAGAAGCGAGGCCTGAAAGGCATAGCTTGTCTGAAACCTCCTAACAGGACGCACGAGCAGACCCTGTCGCTTTGGCTCTCAGCCTTTTCCTTTGCCTGGAAAGAGGGAACATGCCTGGAACCTCCTACGGTGCTTTTCTCGGCCCTAGCAGACTGCAGGTCAAAACATGCTACACGTCCAGCAATAACTCCCAAAGTAAAGAAGCTAGGCCTGAAAGGCATAGCTTGTCTGAAACCTCCTAACAGGACACACGAGCAGACCCTGTCGCTTTGGCTCTCAGCCTTTTCCTTTGCCTGGAAAGAGGGAACATGCCTGGAACCTCCTACGGTGCTTTTCTCGGCCCTAGCAGACTGCAGTTCAAAACATGCTAAACGTCCAGCAATAACTCCCAAAGTAAAGAAGCTAGGTCTGAAAGGCATAGCTTGTCTGAAACCTCCTAACAGGACACACGAGCAGACCCTGTCGCTTTGGCTCTCAGCCTTTTCCTTTGCCTGGAAAGAGGGAACATGCCTGGAACCTCCTACGGTGCTTTTCTCGGCCCTAGCAGACTGCAGTTCAAAACATGCTAAACGTCCAGCAATAACTCCCAAAGTAAAGAAGCTAGGCCTGAAAGGCATAGCTTGTCTGAAACCTCCTAACAGGACACATGAGCAGACCCTGTCACTTTGGCTCTCAGCCTTTTCCTTTGCCTGGAAAGAGGGAACATGCCTGGAACATCCTACGGTGCTTTTCTCGGCCCTAGCAGACTGCAGTTCAAAACATGCTAAACGTCCAGCAATAACTCCCAAAGTAAAGAAGCGAGGCCTGAAAGGCATAGCTTGTCTGAAACCTCCTCACAGGACACACGAGCAGACCCTGTCACTTTGGCTCTCAGCCTTTTCCTTTGCCTGGAAAGAGGGAACATGCCTGGAACCTCCTACGGTGCTTTTCTCGGCCCTAGCAGACTGCAGTTCAAAACATGCTAAACGTCCAGCAATAACTCCCAAAGTAAAGAAGCTAGGTCTGAAAGGCATAGCTTGTCTGAAACCTCCTAACAGGACACACGAGCAGACCCTGTCGCTTTGGCTCTCAGCCTTTTCCTTTGCCTGGAAAGAGGGAACATGCCTGGAACCTCCTACGGTGCTTTTCTCGGCCCTAGCAGACTGCAGTTCAAAACATGCTAAACGTCCAGCAATAACTCCCAAAGTAAAGAAGCTAGGCCTGAAAGGCATAGCTTGTCTGAAACCTCCTAACAGGACACACGAGCAGACCCTGTCACTTTGGCTCTCAGCCTTTTCCTTTGCCTGGAAAGAGGGAACATGCCTGGAACATCCTACGGTGCTTTTCTCGGCCCTAGCAGACTGCAGTTCAAAACATGCTAAACGTCCAGCAATAACTCCCAAAGTAAAGAAGCGAGGCCTGAAAGGCATAGCTTGTCTGAAACCTCCTCACAGGACACACGAGCAGACCCTGTCACTTTGGCTCTCAGCCTTTTCCTTTGCCTGGAAAGAGGGAACATGCCTGGAACCTCCTACGGTGCTTTTCTCGGCCCTAGCAGACTGCAGTTCAAAACATGCTAAACGTCCAGCAATAACTCCCAAAGTAAAGAAGCTAGGCCTGAAAGGCATAGCTTGTCTGAAACCTCCTAACAGGACACACGAGCAGACCCTGTCACTTTGGCTCTCAGCCTTTTCCTTTGCCTGGAAAGAGGGAACATGCCTGGAACCTCCTACGGTGCTTTTCTCGGCCCTAGCAGACTGCAGTTCAAAACATGCTAAACGTCCAGCAATAACTCCCAAAGTAAAGAAGCTAGGCCTGAAAGGCATAGCTTGTCTGAAACCTCCTAACAGGACACACGAGCAGACCCTGTCGCTTTGGCTCTCAGCCTTTTCCTTTGCCTGGAAAGAGGGAACATGCCTGGAACCTCCTACGGTGCTTTTCTCGGCCCTAGCAGACTGCAGTTCAAAACATGCTAAACGTCCAGCAATAACTCCCAAAGTAAAGAAGCTAGGTCTGAAAGGCATAGCTTGTCTGAAACCTCCTAACAGGACACACGAGCAGACCCTGTCGCTTTGGCTCTCAGCCTTTTCCTTTGCCTGGAAAGAGGGAACATGCCTGGAACCTCCTACGGTGCTTTTCTCGGCCCTAGCAGACTGCAGTTCAAAACATGCTAAACGTCCAGCAATAACTCCCAAAGTAAAGAAGCTAGGCCTGAAAGGCATAGCTTGTCTGAAACCTCCTAACAGGACACACGAGCAGACCCTGTCACTTTGGCTCTCAGCCTTTTCCTTTGCCTGGAAAGAGGGAACATGCCTGGAACATCCTACGGTGCTTTTCTCGGCCCTAGCAGACTGCAGTTCAAAACATGCTAAACGTCCAGCAATAACTCCCAAAGTAAAGAAGCGAGGCCTGAAAGGCATAGCTTGTCTGAAACCTCCTCACAGGACACACGAGCAGACCCTGTCACTTTGGCTCTCAGCCTTTTCCTTTGCCTGGAAAGAGGGAACATGCCTGGAACCTCCTACGGTGCTTTTCTCGGCCCTAGCAGACTGCAGTTCAAAACATGCTAAACGTCCAGCAATAACTCCCAAAGTAAAGAAGCTAGGCCTGAAAGGCATAGCTTGTCTGAAACCTCCTAACAGGACACACGAGCAGACCCTGTCGCTTTGGCTCTCAGCCTTTTCCTTTGCCTGGAAAGAGGGAACATGCCTGGAACCTCCTACGGTGCTTTTCTCGGCCCTAGCAGACTGCAGTTCAAAACATGCTAAACGTCCAGCAATAACTCCCAAAGAAGCTAGGCCTGAAAGGCATAGCTTGTCTGAAACCTCCTAACAGGACACACGAGCAGACCCTTTCACTTTCGCTCTCAGCCTTTTCCTTTGCCTGGAAAGAGGGAACATGCCTGGAACCTCCTACGGTGCTTTTCTCGGCCCTAGCAGACTGCAGTTCAAAACATGCTAAACGTCCAGCAATAACTCCCAAAGTAAAGAAGCTAGGACTGAAAGGCATAGCTTGTCTGAAACCTCCTAACAGGACACACGAGCAGACCCTGTCACTTTGGCTCTCAGCCTTTTCCTTTGCCTGGAAAGAGGGAACATGCCTGGAACCTCCTACGGTGCTTTTCTCGGCCCTAGCAGACTGCAGTTCAAAACATGCTAAACGTCCAGCAATAACTCCCAAAGTAAAGAAGCTAGGCCTGAAAGGCATAGCTTGTCTGAAACCTCCTAACAGGACACACGAGCAGACCCTGTCACTTTGGCTCTCAGCCTTTTCCTTTGCCTGGAAAGAGGGAACATGCCTGGAACCTCCTACGGTGCTTTTCTCGGCCCTAGCAGACTGCAGTTCAAAACATGCTAAACGTCCAGCAATAACTCCCAAAGTAAAGAAGCGAGGCCTGAAAGGCATAGCTTGTCTGAAACCTCCTAACAGGACACACGAGCAGACCCTGTCGCTTTGGCTCTCAGCCTTTTCCTTTGCCTGGAAAGAGGGAACATGCCTGGAACCTCCTACGGTGCTTTTCTCGGC
The DNA here is from genome assembly GCA_022605955.1 of Rallus limicola. NCBI lineage: Eukaryota > Metazoa > Chordata > Aves > Gruiformes > Rallidae > Rallus > Rallus limicola. Next base: position 25,519 of record JAKCOZ010000763.1, on the reverse strand, counting down.
CCTAGCAGACTGCAGTTCAAAACATGCTAAACGTCCAGCAATAACTCCCAAAGTAAAGAAGCTAGGCCTGAAAGGCATAGCTTGTCTGAAACCTCCTAACAGGACACACGAGCAGACCCTGTCACTTTGGCTCTCAGCCTTTTCCTTTGCCTGGAAAGAGGGAACATGCCTGGAACCTCCTACGGTGCTTTTCTCGGCCCTAGCAGACTGCAGTTCAAAACATGCTAAACGTCCAGCAATAACTCCCAAAGTAAAGAAGCAAGGCCTGAAAGGCATAGCTTGTCTGAAACCTCCTAACAGGACACACGAGCAGACCCTGTCGCTTTGGCTCTCAGCCTTTTCCTTTGCCTGGAAAGAGGGAACATGCCTGGAACCTCCTACGGTGCTTTTCTCGGCCCTAGCAGACTGCAGTTCAAAACATGCTAAACGTCCAGCAATAACTCCCAAAGTAAAGAAGCTAGGCCTGAAAGGCATAGCTTGTCTGAAACCTCCTAACAGGACACACGAGCAGACCCTGTCGCTTTGGCTCTCAGCCTTTTCCTTTGCCTGGAAAGAGGGAACATGCCTGGAACCTCCTACGGTGCTTTTCTCGGCCCTAGCAGACTGCAGTTCAAAACATGCTAAACGTCCAGCAATAACTCCCAAAGTAAAGAAGCTAGGCCTGAAAGGCATAGCTTGTCTGAAACCTCCTAACAGGACACACGAGCAGACCCTGTCGCTTTGACTCTCAGCCTTTTCCTTTGCCTGGAAAGAGGGAACATGCCTGGAACCTCCTACGGTGCTTTTCTCGGCCCTAGCAGACTGCAGTTCAAAACATGCTAAACGTCCAGCAATAACTCCCAAAGTAAAGAAGCTAGGCCTGAAAGGCATAGCTTGTCTGAAACCTCCTAACAGGACACACGAGCAGACCCTGTCACTTTGGCTCTCAGCCTTTTCCTTTGCCTGGAAAGAGGGAACATGCCTGGAACCTCCTACGGTGCTTTTCTCGGCCCTAGCAGACTGCAGTTCAAAACATGCTAAACGTCCAGCAATAACTCCCAAAGTAAAGAAGCTAGGCCTGAAAGGCATAGCTTGTCTGAAACCTCCTAACAGGACACACGAGCAGACCCGGTCACTTTGGCTCTCAGCCTTTTCCTTTGCCTGGAAAGAGGGAACATGCCTGGAACCTCCTACGGTGCTTTTCTCGGCCCTAGCAGACTGCAGTTCAAAACATGCTAAACGTCCAGCAATAACTCCCAAAGTAAAGAAGCTAGGCCTGAAAGGCATAGCTTGTCTGAAACCTCCTAACAGGACACACGAGCAGACCCTGTCACTTTGGCTCTCAGCCTTTTCCTTTGCCTGGAAAGAGGGAACATGCCTGGAACCTCCTACGGTGCTTTTCTCGGCCCTAGCAGACTGCAGTTCAAAACATGCTAAACGTCCAGCAATAACTCCCAAAGTAAAGAAGCTAGGCCTGAAAGGCATAGCTTGTCTGAAACCTCCTAACAGGACACACGAGCAGACCCTGTCGCTTTGGCTCTCAGCCTTTTCCTTTGCCTGGAAAGAGGGAACATGCCTGGAACCTCCTACGGTGCTTTTCTCGGCCCTAGCAGACTGCAGTTCAGAACATGCTAAACGTCCAGCAATAACTCCCAAAGTAAAGAAGCTAGGCCTGAAAGGCATAGCTTGTCTGAAACCTCCTAACAGGACACACGAGCAGACCCTGTCGCTTTGGCTCTCAGCCTTTTCCTTTGCCTGGAAAGAGGGAACATGCCTGGAACCTCCTACGGTGCTTTTCTCGGCCCTAGCAGACTGCAGTTCAAAACATGCTAAACGTCCAGCAATAACTCCCAAAGTAAAGAAGCTAGGCCTGAAAGGCATAGCTTGTCTGAAACCTCCTAACAGGTCACACGAGCAGACCCTGTCACTTTGGCTCTCAGCCTTTTCCTTTGCCTGGAAAGAGGGAACATGCCTGGAACCTCCTACGGTGCTTTTCTCGGCCCTAGCAGACTGCAGTTCAAAACATGCTAAACGTCCAGCAATAACTCCCAAAGTAAAGAAGCTAGGCCTGAAAGGCATAGCTTGTCTGAAACCTCCTAACAGGACACACGAGCAGACCCTGTCACTTTGGCTCTCAGCCTTTTCCTTTGCCTGGAAAGAGGGAACATGCCTGGAACCTCCTACGGTGCTTTTCTCGGCCCTAGCAGACTGCAGTTCAAAACATGCTAAACGTCCAGCAATAACTCCCAAAGTAAAGAAGCTAGGCCTGAAAGGCATAGCTTGTCTGAAACCTCCTAACAGGACACACGAGCAGACCCTGTCGCTTTGGCTCTCAGCCTTTTCCTTTGCCTGGAAAGAGGGAACATGCCTGGAACCTCCTACGGTGCTTTTCTCGGCCCTAGCAGACTGCAGTTCAAAACATGCTAAACGTCCAGCAATAACTCCCAAAGTAAAGAAGCTAGGCCTGAAAGGCATAGCTTGTCTGAAACCTCCTAACAGGACACACGAGCAGACCCTGTCGCTTTGGCTCTCAGCCTTTTCCTTTGCCTGGAAAGAGGGAACATGCCTGGAACCTCCTACGGTGCTTTTCTCGGCCCTAGCAGACTGCAGTTCAAAACATGCTAAACGTCCAGCAATAACTCCCAAAGTAAAGAAGCTAGGCCTGAAAGGCATAGCTTGTCTGAAACCTCCTAACAGGACACACGAGCAGACCCTGTCGCTTTGGCTCTCAGCCTTTTCCTTTGCCTGGAAAGAGGGAACATGCCTGGAACCTCCTACGGTGCTTTTCTCGGCCCTAGCAGACTGCAGTTCAAAACATGCTAAACGTCCAGCAATAACTCCCAAAGTAAAGAAGCGAGGCCTGAAAGGCATAGCTTGTCTGAAACCTCCTAACAGGACACACGAGCAGACCCTGTCACTTTGGCTCTCAGCCTTTTCCTTTGCCTGGAAAGAGGGAACATGCCTGGAACCTCCTACGGTGCTTTTCTCGGCCCTAGCAGACTGCAGTTCAAAACATGCTAAACGTCCAGCAATAACTCCCAAAGTAAAGAAGCTAGGCCTGAAAGGCATAGCTTGTCTGAAACCTCCTAACAGGACACACGAGCAGACCCTGTCACTTTGGCTCTCAGCCTTTTCCTTTGCCTGGAAAGAGGGAACATGCCTGGAACCTCCTACGGTGCTTTTCTCGGCCCTAGCAGACTGCAGTTCAAAACATGCTAAACGTCCAGCAATAACTCCCAAAGTAAAGAAGCTAGGCCTGAAAGGCATAGCTTGTCTGAAACCTCCTAACAGGACACACGAGCAGACCCTGTCACTTTGGCTCTCAGCCTTTTCCTTTGCCTGGAAAGAGGGAACATGCCTGGAACCTCCTACGGTGCTTTTCTCGGCCCTAGCAGACTGCAGTTCAAAACATGCTAAACGTCCAGCAATAACTCCCAAAGTAAAGAAGCTAGGCCTGAAAGGCATAGCTTGTCTGAAACCTCCTAACAGGACACACGAGCAGACCCTGTCGCTTTGGCTCTCAGCCTTTTCCTTTGCCTGGAAAGAGGGAACATGCCTGGAACCTCCTACGGTGCTTTTCTCGGCCCTAGCAGACTGCAGTTCAAAACATGCTAAACGTCCAGCAATAACTCCCAAAGTAAAGAAGCTAGGCCTGAAAGGCATAGCTTGTCTGAAACCTCCTAACAGGACACACGAGCAGACCCTGTCGCTTTGGCTCTCAGCCTTTTCCTTTGCCTGGAAAGAGGGAACATGCCTGGAACCTCCTACGGTGCTTTTCTCGGCCCTGGCAGACTGCAGTTCAAAACATGCTAAACGTCCAGCAATAACTCCCAAAGTAAAGAAGCTAGGCCTGAAAGGCATAGCTTGTCTGAAACCTCCTAACAGGACACACGAGCAGACCCTGTCGCTTTGGCTCTCAGCCTTTTCCTTTGCCTGGAAAGAGGGAACATGCCTGGAACCTCCTACGGTGCTTTTCTCGGCCCTAGCAGACTGCAGTTCAAAACATGCTAAACGTCCAGTAATAACTCCCAAAGTAAAGAAGCGAGGCCTGAAAGGCATAGCTTGTCTGAAACCTCCTAACAGGACACACGAGCAGACCCTGTCGCTTTGGCTCTCAGCCTTTTCCTTTGCCTGGAAAGAGGGAACATGCCCGGAACCTCCTACGGTGCTTTTCTCGGCCCTAGCAGACTGCAGTTCAAAATATGCTAAACGTCCAGCAATAACTCCCAAAGTAAAGAAGCTAGGCCTGAAAGGCATAGCTTGTCTGAAACCTCCTAACAGGACACACGAGCAGACCCTGTCACTTTGGCTCTCAGCCTTTTCCTTTGCCTGGAAAGAGGGAACATGCCTGGAACCTCCTACGGTGCTTTTCTCGGCCCTAGCAGACTGCAGTTCAAAACATGCTAAACGTCCAGCAATAACTCCCAAAGTAAAGAAGCTAGGCCTGAAAGGCATAGCTTGTCTGAAACCTCCTAACAGGACACACGAGCAGACCCTGTCACTTTGGCTCTCAGCCTTTTCCTTTGCCTGGAAAGAGGGAACATGCCTGGAACCTCCTACGGTGCTTTTCTCGGCCCTAGCAGACTGCAGTTCAAAACATGCTAAACGTCCAGCAATAACTCCCAAAGTAAAGAAGCTAGGCCTGAAAGGCATAGCTTGTCTGAAACCTCCTAAGAGGACACACGAGCAGCCCCTGTCACTTTGGCTCTCAGCCTTTTCCTTTGCCTGGAAAGAGGGAACATGCCTGGAACCTCCTACGGTGCTTTTCTCGGCCCTAGCAGACTGCAGTTCAAAACATGCTAAACGTCCAGCAATAACTCCCAAAGTAAAGAAGCTAGGCCTGAAAGGCATAGCTTGTCTGAAACCTCCTAACAGGACACACGAGCAGACCCTGTCACTTTGGCTCTCAGCCTTTTCCTTTGCCTGGAAAGAGGGAACATGCCTGGAACCTCCTACGGTGCTTTTCTCGGCCCTAGCAGACTGCAGTTCAAAACATGCTAAACGTCCAGCAATAACTCCCAAAGTAAAGAAGCTAGGCCTGAAAGGCATAGCTTGTCTGAAACCTCCTAACAGGACACACGAGCAGACCCTGTCGCTTTGGCTCTCAGCCTTTTCCTTTGCCTGGAAAGAGGGAACATGCCCGGAACCTCCTACGGTGCTTTTCTCGGCCCTAGCAGACTGCAGTTCAAAACATGCTAAACGTCCAGCAATAACTCCCAAAGTAAAGAAGCTAGGCCTGAAAGGCATAGCTTGTCTGAAACCTCCTAACAGGACACACGAGCAGACCCTGTCACTTTGGCTCTCAGCCTTTTCCTTTGCCTGGAAAGAGGGAACATGCCTGGAACCTCCTACGGTGCTTTTCTCGGCCCTAGCAGACTGCAGTTCAAAACATGCTAAACGTCCAGCAATAACTCCCAAAGTAAAGAAGCTAGGCCTGAAAGGCATAGCTTGTCTGAAACCTCCTAACAGGACACACGAGCAGACCCAATCGCTTTGGCTCTCAGCCTTTTCCTTTGCCTGGAAAGAGGGAACATGCCTGGAACCTCCTACGGTGCTTTTCTCAGCCCTAGCAGACTGCAGTTCAAAACATGCTAAACGTCCAGCAATAACTCCCAAAGTAAAGAAGCTAGGCCTGAAAGGCATAGCTTGTCTGAAACCTCCTAACAGGACACACGAGCAGACCCTGTCGCTTTGGCTCTCAGCCTTTTCCTTTGCCTGGAAAGAGGGAACATGCCTGGAACCTCCTACGGTGCTTTTCTCGGCCCTAGCAGACTGCAGTTCAAAACATGCTAAACGTCCAGCAATAACTCCCAAAGTAAAGAAGCGAGGCCTGAAAGGCATAGCTTGTCTGAAACCTCCTAACAGGACACACGAGCAGACCCTGTCACTTTGGCTCTCAGCCTTTTCCTTTGCCTGGAAAGAGGGAACATGCCTGGAACCTCCTACGGTGCTTTTCTCGGCCCTAGCAGACTGCAGTTCAAAACATGCTAAACGTCCAGCAATAACTCCCAAAGTAAAGAAGCTAGGCCTGAAAGGCATAGCTTGTCTGAAACCTCCTAACAGGACACACGAGCAGACCCTGTCACTTTGGCTCTCAGCCTTTTCCTTTGCCTGGAAAGAGGGAACATGCCTGGAACCTCCTACGGTGCTTTTCTCGGCCCTAGCAGACTGCAGTTCAAAACATGCTAAACGTCCAGCAATAACTCCCAAAGTAAAGAAGCTAGGCCTGAAAGGCATAGCTTGTCTGAAACCTCCTAACAGGACACACGAGCAGACCCTGTCACTTTGGCTCTCAGCCTTTTCCTTTGCCTGGAAAGAGGGAACATGCCTGGAACCTCCTACGGTGCTTTTCTCGGCCCTAGCAGACTGCAGTTCAAAACATGCTAAACGTCCAGCAATAACTCCCAAAGTAAAGAAGCTAGGCCTGAAAGGCATAGCTTGTCTGAAACCTCCTAACAGGACACACGAGCAGACCCTGTCGCTTTGGCTCTCAGCCTTTTCCTTTGCCTGGAAAGAGGGAACATGCCTGGAACCTCCTACGGTGCTTTTCTCGGCCCTAGCAGACTGCAGTTCAAAACATGCTAAACGTCCAGCAATAACTCCCAAAGTAAAGAAGCTAGGCCTGAAAGGCATAGCTTGTCTGAAACCTCCTAACAGGACACACGAGCAGACCCTGTCGCTTTGGCTCTCAGCCTTTTCCTTTGCCTGGAAAGAGGGAACATGCCTGGAACCTCCTACGGTGCTTTTCTCGGCCCTGGCAGACTGCAGTTCAAAACATGCTAAACGTCCAGCAATAACTCCCAAAGTAAAGAAGCTAGGCCTGAAAGGCATAGCTTGTCTGAAACCTCCTAACAGGACACACGAGCAGACCCTGTCGCTTTGGCTCTCAGCCTTTTCCTTTGCCTGGAAAGAGGGAACATGCCTGGAACCTCCTACGGTGCTTTTCTCGGCCCTAGCAGACTGCAGTTCAAAACATGCTAAACGTCCAGTAATAACTCCCAAAGTAAAGAAGCGAGGCCTGAAAGGCATAGCTTGTCTGAAACCTCCTAACAGGACACACGAGCAGACCCTGTCGCTTTGGCTCTCAGCCTTTTCCTTTGCCTGGAAAGAGGGAACATGCCCGGAACCTCCTACGGTGCTTTTCTCGGCCCTAGCAGACTGCAGTTCAAAATATGCTAAACGTCCAGCAATAACTCCCAAAGTAAAGAAGCTAGGCCTGAAAGGCATAGCTTGTCTGAAACCTCCTAACAGGACACACGAGCAGACCCTGTCACTTTGGCTCTCAGCCTTTTCCTTTGCCTGGAAAGAGGGAACATGCCTGGAACCTCCTACGGTGCTTTTCTCGGCCCTAGCAGACTGCAGTTCAAAACATGCTAAACGTCCAGCAATAACTCCCAAAGTAAAGAAGCTAGGCCTGAAAGGCATAGCTTGTCTGAAACCTCCTAACAGGACACACGAGCAGACCCTGTCACTTTGGCTCTCAGCCTTTTCCTTTGCCTGGAAAGAGGGAACATGCCTGGAACCTCCTACGGTGCTTTTCTCGGCCCTAGCAGACTGCAGTTCAAAACATGCTAAACGTCCAGCAATAACTCCCAAAGTAAAGAAGCTAGGCCTGAAAGGCATAGCTTGTCTGAAACCTCCTAACAGGACACACGAGCAGCCCCTGTCACTTTGGCTCTCAGCCTTTTCCTTTGCCTGGAAAGAGGGAACATGCCTGGAACCTCCTACGGTGCTTTTCTCGGCCCTAGCAGACTGCAGTTCAAAACATGCTAAACGTCCAGCAATAACTCCCAAAGTAAAGAAGCTAGGCCTGAAAGGCATAGCTTGTCTGAAACCTCCTAACAGGACACACGAGCAGACCCTGTCACTTTGGCTCTCAGCCTTTTCCTTTGCCTGGAAAGAGGGAACATGCCTGGAACCTCCTACGGTGCTTTTCTCGGCCCTAGCAGACTGCAGTTCAAAACATGCTAAACGTCCAGCAATAACTCCCAAAGTAAAGAAGCTAGGCCTGAAAGGCATAGCTTGTCTGAAACCTCCTAACAGGACACACGAGCAGACCCTGTCGCTTTGGCTCTCAGCCTTTTCCTTTGCCTGGAAAGAGGGAACATGCCCGGAACCTCCTACGGTGCTTTTCTCGGCCCTAGCAGACTGCAGTTCAAAACATGCTAAACGTCCAGCAATAACTCCCAAAGTAAAGAAGCTAGGCCTGAAAGGCATAGCTTGTCTGAAACCTCCTAACAGGACACACGAGCAGACCCTGTCACTTTGGCTCTCAGCCTTTTCCTTTGCCTGGAAAGAGGGAACATGCCTGGAACCTCCTACGGTGCTTTTCTCGGCCCTAGCAGACTGCAGTTCAAAACATGCTAAACGTCCAGCAATAACTCCCAAAGTAAAGAAGCTAGGCCTGAAAGGCATAGCTTGTCTGAAACCTCCTAACAGGACACACGAGCAGACCCAATCGCTTTGGCTCTCAGCCTTTTCCTTTGCCTGGAAAGAGGGAACATGCCTGGAACCTCCTACGGTGCTTTTCTGAGCCCTAGCAGACTGCAGTTCAAAACATGCTAAACGTCCAGCAATAACTCCCAAAGTAAAGAAGCTAGGCCTGAAAGGCATAGCTTGTCTGAAACCTCCTAACAGGACACACGAGCAGCCCCTGTCACTTTGGCTCTCAGCCTTTTCCTTTGCCTGGAAAGAGGGAACATGCCTGGAACCTCCTACGGTGCTTTTCTCGGCCCTAGCAGACTGCAGTTCAAAACATGCTAAACGTCCAGCAATAACTCCCAAAGTAAAGAAGCTAGGCCTGAAAGGCATAGCTTGTCTGAAACCTCCTAACAGGACACACGAGCAGACCCTGTCACTTTGGCTCTCAGCCTTTTCCTTTGCCTGGAAAGAGGGAACATGCCTGGAACCTCCTACGGTGCTTTTCTCGGCCCTAGCAGACTGCAGTTCAAAACATGCTAAACGTCCAGCAATAACTCCCAAAGTAAAGAAGCTAGGCCTGAAAGGCATAGCTTGTCTGAAACCTCCTAACAGGACACACGAGCAGACCCTGTCGCTTTGGCTCTCAGCCTTTTCCTTTGCCTGGAAAGAGGGAACATGCCTGGAACCTCCTACGGTGCTTTTCTCGGCCCTAGCAGACTGCAGTTCAAAACATGCTAAACGTCCAGCAATAACTCCCAAAGTAAAGAAGCTAGGCCTGAAAGGCATAGCTTGTCTGAAACCTCCTAACAGGACACACGAGCAGACCCTGTCGCTTTGGCTCTCAGCCTTTTCCTTTGCCTGGAAAGAGGGAACATGCCCGGAACCTCCTACGGTGCTTTTCTCGGCCCTAGCAGACTGCAGTTCTAAACATGCTAAACGTCCAGCAATAACTCCCAAAGTAAAGAAGCTAGGCCTGAAAGGCATAGCTTGTCTGAAACCTCCTAACAGGACACACGAGCAGACCCTGTCACTTTGGCTCTCAGCCTTTTCCTTTGCCTGGAAAGAGGGAACATGCCTGGAACCTCCTACGGTGCTTTTCTCGGCCCTAGCAGACTGCAGTTCAAAACATGCTAAACGTCCAGCAATAACTCCCAAAGTAAAGAAGCTAGGCCTGAAAGGCATAGCTTGTCTGAAACCTCCTAACAGGACACACGAGCAGACCCAATCGCTTTGGCTCTCAGCCTTTTCCTTTGCCTGGAAAGAGGGAACATGCCTGGAACCTCCTACGGTGCTTTTCTCGGCCCTAGCAGACTGCAGTTCAAAACATGCTAAACGTCCAGCAATAACAGACAGGGTCTGCTCGTGTGTCCTGTTAGGAGGTTTCAGACAAGCTATGCCTTTCAGGCCTAGCTTCTTTACTTTGGGAGTTATTGCTGGACGTTTAGCATGTTTTGAACTGCAGTCTGCTAGGGCCGAGAAAAGCACCGTAGGAGGTTCCAGGCATGTTCCCTCTTTCCAGGCAAAGGAAAAGGCTGAGAGCCAAAGTGACAGGGTCTGCTCGTGTGTCCTGTTAGGAGGTTTCAGACAAGCTATGCCTTTCAGGCCTAGCTTCTTTACTTTGGGAGTTATTGCTGGACGTTTAGCATGTTTTGAACTGCAGTCTGCTAGGGCCGAGAAAAGCACCGTAGGAGGTTCCAGGCATGTTCCCTCTTTCCAGGCAAAGGAAAAGGCTGAGAGCCAAAGTGACAGGGTCTGCTCGTGTGTCCTGTTAGGAGGTTTCAGACAAGCTATGCCTTTCAGGCCTAGCTTCTTTACTTTGGGAGTTATTGCTGGACGTTTAGCATGTTTTGAACTGCAGTCTGCTAGGGCCGAGAAAAGCACTGTAGGAGGTTCCAGGCATGTTCCCTCTTTCCAGGCAAAGGAAAAGGCTGAGAGCCAAAGCGACAGGGTCTGCTCGTGTGTCCTGTTAGGAGGTTTCAGACAAGCTATGCCTTTCAGGCCTAGCTTCTTTACTTTGGGAGTTATTGCTGGACGTTTAGCATGTTTTGAACTGCAGTCTGCTAGGGCCGAGAAAAGCACCGTAGGAGGTTCCAGGCATGTTCCCTCTTTCCAGGCAAAGGAAAAGGCTGAGAGCCAAAGCGACAGGGTCTGCTCGTGTGTCCTGTTAGGAGGTTTCAGACAAGCTATGCCTTTCAGGCCTAGCTTCTTTACTTTGGGAGTTATTGCTGGACGTTTAGCATGTTTTGAACTGCAGTCTGCTAGGGCCGAGAAAAGCACCGTAGGAGGTTCCAGGCATGTTCCCTCTTTCCAGGCAAAGGAAAAGGCTGAGAGCCAAAGTGACAGGGTCTGCTCGTGTGTCCTGTTAGGAGGTTTCAGACAAGCTATGCCTTTCAGGCCTAGCTTCTTTACTTTGGGAGTTATTGCTGGACGTTTAGCATGTTTTGAACTGCAGTCTGCTAGGGCCGAGAAAAGCACCGTAGGAGGTTCCAGGCATGTTCCCTCTTTCCAGGCAAAGGAAAAGGCTGAGAGCCAAAGTGACAGGGTCTGCTCGTGTGTCCTGTTAGGAGGTTTCAGACAAGCTATGCCTTTCAGGCCTAGCTTCTTTACTTTGGGAGTTATTGCTGGACGTTTAGCATGTTTTGAACTGCAGTCTGCTAGGGCCGAGAAAAGCACCGTAGGAGGTTCCAGGCATGTTCCCTCTTTCCAGGCAAAGGAAAAGGCTGAGAGCCAAAGCGACAGGGTCTGCTCGTGTGTCCTGTTAGGAGGTTTCAGACAAGCTATGCCTTTCAGGCCTAGCTTCTTTACTTTGGGAGTTATTGCTGGACGTTTAGCATGTTTTGAACTGCAGTCTGCTAGGGCCGAGAAAAGCACTGTAGGAGGTTCCAGGCATGTTCCCTCTTTCCAGGCAAAGGAAAAGGCTGAGAGCCAAAGCGACAGGGTCTGCTCGTGTGTCCTGTTAGGAGGTTTCAGACAAGCTATGCCTTTCAGGCCTAGCTTCTTTACTTTGGGAGTTATTGCTGGACGTTTAGCATGTTTTGAACTGCAGTCTGCTAGGGCCGAGAAAAGCACCGTAGGAGGTTCCAGGCATGTTCCCTCTTTCCAGGCAAAGGAAAAGGCTGAGAGCCAAAGCGACAGGGTCTGCTCGTGTGTCCTGTTAGGAGGTTTCAGACAAGCTATGCCTTTCAGGCCTAGCTTCTTTACTTTGGGAGTTATTGCTGGACGTTTAGCATGTTTTGAACTGCAGTCTGCTAGGGCCGAGAAAAGCACCGTAGGAGGTTCCAGGCATGTTCCCTCTTTCCAGGCAAAGGAAAAGGCTGAGAGCCAAAGTGACAGGGTCTGCTCGTGTGTCCTGTTAGGAGGTTTCAGACAAGCTATGCCTTTCAGGCCTAGCTTCTTTACTTTGGGAGTTATTGCTGGACGTTTAGCATGTTTTGAACTGCAGTCTGCTAGGGCCGAGAAAGCACCGTAGGAGGTTCCAGGCATGTTCCCTCTTTCCAGGCAAAGGAAAAGGCTGAGAGCCAAAGTGACAGGGTCTGCTCGTGTGTCCTGTTAGGAGGTTTCAGACAAGCTATGCCTTTCAGGCCTAGCTTCTTTACTTTGGGAGTTATTGCTGGACGTTTAGCATGTTTTGAACTGCAGTCTGCTAGGGCCGAGAAAAGCACCGTAGGAGGTTCCAGGCATGTTCCCTCTTTCCAGGCAAAGGAAAAGGCTGAGAGCCAAAGCGACAGGGTCTGCTCGTGTGTCCTGTTAGGAGGTTTCAGACAAGCTATGCCTTTCAGGCCTAGCTTCTTTACTTTGGGAGTTATTGCTGGACGTTTAGCATGTTTTGAACTGCAGTCTGCTAGGGCCGAGAAAAGCACCGTAGGAGGTTCCAGGCATGTTCCCTCTTTCCAGGCAAAGGAAAAGGCTGAGAGCCAAAGCGACAGGGTCTGCTCGTGTGTCCTGTTAGGAGGTTTCAGACAAGCTATGCCTTTCAGGCCTAGCTTCTTTACTTTGGGAGTTATTGCTGGACGTTTAGCATGTTTTGAACTGCAGTCTGCTAGGGCCGAGAAAAGCACCGTAGGAGGTTCCAGGCATGTTCCCTCTTTCCAGGCAAAGGAAAAGGCTGAGAGCCAAAGTGACAGGGTCTGCTCGTGTGTCCTGTTAGGAGGTTTCAGACAAGCTATGCCTTTCAGGCCTAGCTTCTTTACTTTGGGAGTTATTGCTGGACGTTTAGCATGTTTTGAACTGCAGTCTGCTAGGGCCGAGAAAAGCACCGTAGGAGGTTCCAGGCATGTTCCCTCTTTCCAGGCAAAGGAAAAGGCTGAGAGCCAAAGCGACAGGGTCTGCTCGTGTGTCCTGTTAGGAGGTTTCAGACAAGCTATGCCTTTCAGGCCTAGCTTCTTTACTTTGGGAGTTATTGCTGGACGTTTAGCATGTTTTGAACTGCAGTCTGCTAGGGCCGAGAAAAGCACTGTAGGAGGTTCCAGGCATGTTCCCTCTTTCCAGGCAAAGGAAAAGGCTGAGAGCCAAAGCGACAGGGTCTGCTCGTGTGTCCTGTTAGGAGGTTTCAGACAAGCTATGCCTTTCAGGCCTAGCTTCTTTACTTTGGGAGTTATTGCTGGACGTTTAGCATGTTTTGAACTGCAGTCTGCTAGGGCCGAGAAAAGCACCGTAGGAGGTTCCAGGCATGTTCCCTCTTTCCAGGCAAAGGAAAAGGCTGAGAGCCAAAGTGACAGGGTCTGCTCGTGTGTCCTGTTAGGAGGTTTCAGACAAGCTATGCCTTTCAGGCCTAGCTTCTTTACTTTGGGAGTTATTGCTGGACGTTTAGCATGTTTTGAACTGCAGTCTGCTAGGGCCGAGAAAAGCACCGTAGGAGGTTCCAGGCATGTTCCCTCTTTCCAGGCAAAGGAAAAGGCTGAGAGCCAAAGTGACAGGGTCTGCTCGTGTGTCCTGTTAGGAGGTTTCAGACAAGCTATGCCTTTCAGGCCTAGCTTCTTTACTTTGGGAGTTATTGCTGGACGTTTAGCATGTTTTGAACTGCAGTCTGCTAGGGCCGAGAAAAGCACCGTAGGAGGTTCCAGGCATGTTCCCTCTTTCCAGGCAAAGGAAAAGGCTGAGAGCCAAAGTGACAGGGTCTGCTCGTGTGTCCTGTTAGGAGGTTTCAGACAAGCTATGCCTTTCAGGCCTAGCTTCTTTACTTTGGGAGTTATTGCTGGACGTTTAGCATGTTTTGAACTGCAGTCTGCTAGGGCCGAGAAAAGCACCGTAGGAGGTTCCAGGCATGTTCCCTCTTTCCAGGCAAAGGAAAAGGCTGAGAGCCAAAGCGACAGGGTCTGCTCGTGTGTCCTGTTAGGAGGTTTCAGACAAGCTATGCCTTTCAGGCCTAGCTTCTTTACTTTGGGAGTTATTGCTGGACGTTTAGCATGTTTTGAACTGCAGTCTGCTAGGGCCGAGAAAAGCACCGTAGGAGGTTCCAGGCATGTTCCCTCTTTCCAGGCAAAGGAAAAGGCTGAGAGCCAAAGCGACAGGGTCTGCTCGTGTGTCCTGTTAGGAGGTTTCAGACAAGCTATGCCTTTCAGGCCTAGCTTCTTTACTTTGGGAGTTATTGCTGGACGTTTAGCATGTTTTGAACTGCAGTCTGCTAGGGCCGAGAAAAGCACCGTAGGAGGTTCCAGGCATGTTCCCTCTTTCCAGGCAAAGGAAAAGGCTGACAGCCAAAGCGACAGGGTCTGCTCGTGTGTCCTGTTAGGAGGTTTCAGACAAGCTATGCCTTTCAGGCCTAGCTTCTTTACTTTGGGAGTTATTGCTGGACGTTTAGCATGTTTTGAACTGCAGTCTGCTAGGGCCGAGAAAAGCACCGTAGGAGGTTCCAGGCATGTTCCCTCTTTCCAGGCAAAGGAAAAGGCTGAGAGCCAAAGCGACAGGGTCTGCTCGTGTGTCCTGTTAGGAGGTTTCAGACAAGCTATGCCTTTCAGGCCTAGCTTCTTTACTTTGGGAGTTATTGCTGGACGTTTAGCATGTTTTGAACTGCAGTCTGCTAGGGCCGAGAAAAGCACCGTAGGAGGTTCCAGGCATGTTCCCTCTTTCCAGGCAAAGGAAAAGGCTGAGAGCCAAAGCGACAGGGTCTGCTCGTGTGTCCTGTTAGGAGGCTTCAGACAAGCTATGCCTTTCAGGCCTAGCTTCTTTACTTTGGGAGTTATTGCTGGACGTTTAGCATGTTTTGAACTGCAGTCTGCTAGGGCCGAGAAAAGCACCGTAGGAGGTTCCAGGCATGTTCCATCTTTCCAGGCAAAATAAAGGATGAGAGCCAAAGTGACAGGGTCTGCTCGTGTGTCCTGTTAGGAGGTTTCAGACAAGCTATGCCTTTCAGGCCTAGCTTCTTTACTTTGGGAGTTATTGCTGGACGTTTAGCATGTTTTGAACTGCAGTCTGCTAGGGCCGAGAAAAGCACCGTAGGAGGTTCCAGGCATGTTCCCTCTTTCCAGGCAAAGGTAAAGGCTGAGAGCCAAAGTGACAGGGTCTGCTCGTGTGTCCTGTTAGGAGGTTTCAGACAAGCTATGCCTTTCAGGCCTAGCTTCTTTACTTTGGGAGTTATTGCTGGACGTTTAGCATGTTTTGAACTGCAGTCTGCTAGGGCCGAGAAAAGCACCGTAGGAGGTTCCAGGCATGTTCCCTCTTTCCAGGCAAAGGAAAAGGCTGAGAGCCAAAGTGACAGGGTCTGCTCGTGTGTCCTGTTAGGAGGTTTCAGACAAGCTATGCCTTTCAGGCCTAGCTTCTTTACTTTGGGAGTTATTGCTGGACGTTTAGCATGTTTTGAACTGCAGTCTGCTAGGGCCGAGAAAAGCACTGTAGGAGGTTCCAGGCATGTTCCCTCTTTCCAGGCAAAGGAAAAGGCTGAGAGCCAAAGCGACAGGGTCTGCTCGTGTGTCCTGTTAGGAGGTTTCAGACAAGCTATGCCTTTCAGGCCTAGCTTCTTTACTTTGGGAGTTATTGCTGGACGTTTAGCATGTTTTGAACTGCAGTCTGCTAGGGCCGAGAAAAGCACCGTAGGAGGTTCCAGGCATGTTCCCTCTTTCCAGGCAAAGGAAAAGGCTGAGAGCCAAAGTGACAGGGTCTGCTCGTGTGTCCTGTTAGGAGGTTTCAGACAAGCTATGCCTTTCAGGCCTAGCTTCTTTACTTTGGGAGTTATTGCTGGACGTTTAGCATGTTTTGAACTGCAGTCTGCTAGGGCCGAGAAAAGCACCGTAGGAGGTTCCAGGCATGTTCCCTCTTTCCAGGCAAAGGAAAAGGCTGAGAGCCAAAGTGACAGGGTCTGCTCGTGTGTCCTGTTAGGAGGTTTCAGACAAGCTATGCCTTTCAGGCCTAGCTTCTTTACTTTGGGAGTTATTGCTGGACGTTTAGCATGTTTTGAACTGCAGTCTGCTAGGGCCGAGAAAAGCACCGTAGGAGGTTCCAGGCATGTTCCCTCTTTCCAGGCAAAGGAAAAGGCTGAGAGCCAAAGTGACAGGGTCTGCTCGTGTGTCCTGTTAGGAGGTTTCAGACAAGCTATGCCTTTCAGGCCTAGCTTCTTTACTTTGGGAGTTATTGCTGGACGTTTAGCATGTTTTGAACTGCAGTCTGCTAGGGCCGAGAAAAGCACCGTAGGAGGTTCCAGGCATGTTCCCTCTTTCCAGGCAAAGGAAAAGGCTGAGAGCCAAAGCGACAGGGTCTGCTCGTGTGTCCTGTTAGGAGGTTTCAGACAAGCTATGCCTTTCAGGCCTAGCTTCTTTACTTTGGGAGTTATTGCTGGACGTTTAGCATGTTTTGAACTGCAGTCTGCTAGGGCCGAGAAAAGCACCGTAGGAGGTTCCAGGCATGTTCCCTCTTTCCAGGCAAAGGAAAAGGCTGAGAGCCAAAGCGACAGGGTCTGCTCGTGTGTCCTGTTAGGAGGTTTCAGACAAGCTATGCCTTTCAGGCCTAGCTTCTTTACTTTGGGAGTTATTGCTGGACGTTTAGCATGTTTTGAACTGCAGTCTGCTAGGGCCGAGAAAAGCACCGTAGGAGGTTCCAGGCATGTTCCCTCTTTCCAGGCAAAGGAAAAGGCTGAGAGCCAAAGCGACAGGGTCTGCTCGTGTGTCCTGTTAGGAGGCTTCAGACAAGCTATGCCTTTCAGGCCTAGCTTCTTTACTTTGGGAGTTATTGCTGGACGTTTAGCATGTTTTGAACTGCAGTCTGCTAGGGCCGAGAAAAGCACCGTAGGAGGTTCCAGGCATGTTCCATCTTTCCAGGCAAAATAAAGGATGAGAGCCAAAGTGACAGGGTCTGCTCGTGTGTCCTGTTAGGAGGTTTCAGACAAGCTATGCCTTTCAGGCCTAGCTTCTTTACTTTGGGAGTTATTGCTGGACGTTTAGCATGTTTTGAACTGCAGTCTGCTAGGGCCGAGAAAAGCACCGTAGGAGGTTCCAGGCATGTTCCCTCTTTCCAGGCAAAGGAAAAGGCTGAGAGCCAAAGTGACAGGGTCTGCTCGTGTGTCCTGTTAGGAGGTTTCAGACAAGCTATGCCTTTCAGGCCTAGCTTCTTTACTTTGGGAGTTATTGCTGGACGTTTAGCATGTTTTGAACTGCAGTCTGCTAGGGCCGAGAAAAGCACCGTAGGAGGTTCCAGGCATGTTCCCTCTTTCCAGGCAAAGGAAAAGGCTGAGAGCCAAAGTGACAGGGTCTGCTCGTGTGTCCTGTTAGGAGGTTTCAGACAAGCTATGCCTTTCAGGCCTAGCTTCTTTACTTTGGGAGTTATTGCTGGACGTTTAGCATGTTTTGAACTGCAGTCTGCTAGGGCCGAGAAAAGCACCGTAGGAGGTTCCAGGCATGTTCCCTCTTTCCAGGCAAAGGAAAAGGCTGAGAGCCAAAGCGACAGGGTCTGCTCGTGTGTCCTGTTAGGAGGTTTCAGACAAGCTATGCCTTTCAGGCCTAGCTTCTTTACTTTGGGAGTTATTGCTGGACGTTTAGCATGTTTTGAACTGCAGTCTGCTAGGGCCGAGAAAAGCACCGTAGGAGGTTCCAGGCATGTTCCCTCTTTCCAGGCAAAGGAAAAGGCTGAGAGCCAAAGTGACAGGGTCTGCTCGTGTGTCCTGTTAGGAGGTTTCAGACAAGCTATGCCTTTCAGGCCTAGCTTCTTTACTTTGGGAGTTATTGCTGGACGTTTAGCATGTTTTGAACTGCAGTCTGCTAGGGCCGAGAAAAGCACCGTAGGAGGTTCCAGGCATGTTCCCTCTTTCCAGGCAAAGGAAAAGGCTGAGAGCCAAAGTGACAGGGTCTGCTCGTGTGTCCTGTTAGGAGGTTTCAGACAAGCTATGCCTTTCAGGCCTAGCTTCTTTACTTTGGGAGTTATTGCTGGACGTTTAGCATGTTTTGAACTGCAGTCTGCTAGGGCCGAGAAAAGCACCGTAGGAGGTTCCAGGCATGTTCCCTCTTTCCAGGCAAAGGAAAAGGCTGAGAGCCAAAGTGACAGGGTCTGCTCGTGTGTCCTGTTAGGAGGTTTCAGACAAGCTATGCCTTTCAGGCCTAGCTTCTTTACTTTGGGAGTTATTGCTGGACGTTTAGCATGTTTTGAACTGCAGTCTGCTAGGGCCGAGAAAAGCACTGTAGGAGGTTCCAGGCATGTTCCCTCTTTCCAGGCAAAGGAAAAGGCTGAGAGCCAAAGCGACAGGGTCTGCTCGTGTGTCCTGTTAGGAGGTTTCAGACAAGCTATGCCTTTCAGGCCTAGCTTCTTTACTTTGGGAGTTATTGCTGGACGTTTAGCATGTTTTGAACTGCAGTCTGCTAGGGCCGAGAAAAGCACCGTAGGAGGTTCCAGGCATGTTCCCTCTTTCCAGGCAAAGGAAAAGGCTGAGAGCCAAAGCGACAGGGTCTGCTCGTGTGTCCTGTTAGGAGGTTTCAGACAAGCTATGCCTTTCAGGCCTAGCTTCTTTACTTTGGGAGTTATTGCTGGACGTTTAGCATGTTTTGAACTGCAGTCTGCTAGGGCCGAGAAAAGCACCGTAGGAGGTTCCAGGCATGTTCCCTCTTTCCAGGCAAAGGAAAAGGCTGAGAGCCAAAGCGACAGGGTCTGCTCGTGTGTCCTGTTAGGAGGTTTCAGACAAGCTATGCCTTTCAGGCCTAGCTTCTTTACTTTGGGAGTTATTGCTGGACGTTTAGCATGTTTTGAACTGCAGTCTGCTAGGGCCGAGAAAAGCACCGTAGGAGGTTCCAGGCATGTTCCCTCTTTCCAGGCAAAGGAAAAGGCTGAGAGCCAAAGCGACAGGGTCTGCTCGTGTGTCCTGTTAGGAGGTTTCAGACAAGCTATGCCTTTCAGGCCTAGCTTCTTTACTTTGGGAGTTATTGCTGGACGTTTAGCATGTTTTGAACTGCAGTCTGCTAGGGCCGAGAAAAGCACTGTAGGAGGTTCCAGGCATGTTCCCTCTTTCCAGGCAAAGGAAAAGGCTGAGAGCCAAAGCGACAGGGTCTGCTCGTGTGTCCTGTTAGGAGGTTTCAGACAAGCTATGCCTTTCAGGCCTAGCTTCTTTACTTTGGGAGTTATTGCTGGACGTTTAGCATGTTTTGAACTGCAGTCTGCTAGGGCCGAGAAAAGCACCGTAGGAGGTTCCAGGCATGTTCCCTCTTTCCAGGCAAAGGAAAAGGCTGAGAGCCAAAGCGACAGGGTCTGCTCGTGTGTCCTGTTAGGAGGTTTCAGACAAGCTATGCCTTTCAGGCCTAGCTTCTTTACTTTGGGAGTTATTGCTGGACGTTTAGCATGTTTTGAACTGCAGTCTGCTAGGGCCGAGAAAAGCACCGTAGGAGGTTCCAGGCATGTTCCCTCTTTCCAGGCAAAGGAAAAGGCTGAGAGCCAAAGTGACAGGGTCTGCTCGTGTGTCCTGTTAGGAGGTTTCAGACAAGCTATGCCTTTCAGGCCTAGCTTCTTTACTTTGGGAGTTATTGCTGGACGTTTAGCATGTTTTGAACTGCAGTCTGCTAGGGCCGAGAAAGCACCGTAGGAGGTTCCAGGCATGTTCCCTCTTTCCAGGCAAAGGAAAAGGCTGAGAGCCAAAGTGACAGGGTCTGCTCGTGTGTCCTGTTAGGAGGTTTCAGACAAGCTATGCCTTTCAGGCCTAGCTTCTTTACTTTGGGAGTTATTGCTGGACGTTTAGCATGTTTTGAACTGCAGTCTGCTAGGGCCGAGAAAAGCACCGTAGGAGGTTCCAGGCATGTTCCCTCTTTCCAGGCAAAGGAAAAGGCTGAGAGCCAAAGCGACAGGGTCTGCTCGTGTGTCCTGTTAGGAGGTTTCAGACAAGCTATGCCTTTCAGGCCTAGCTTCTTTACTTTGGGAGTTATTGCTGGACGTTTAGCATGTTTTGAACTGCAGTCTGCTAGGGCCGAGAAAAGCACCGTAGGAGGTTCCAGGCATGTTCCCTCTTTCCAGGCAAAGGAAAAGGCTGAGAGCCAAAGTGACAGGGTCTGCTCGTGTGTCCTGTTAGGAGGTTTCAGACAAGCTATGCCTTTCAGGCCTAGCTTCTTTACTTTGGGAGTTATTGCTGGACGTTTAGCATGTTTTGAACTGCAGTCTGCTAGGGCCGAGAAAAGCACCGTAGGAGGTTCCAGGCATGTTCCCTCTTTCCAGGCAAAGGAAAAGGCTGAGAGCCAAAGTGACAGGGTCTGCTCGTGTGTCCTGTTAGGAGGTTTCAGACAAGCTATGCCTTTCAGGCCTAGCTTCTTTACTTTGGGAGTTATTGCTGGACGTTTAGCATGTTTTGAACTGCAGTCTGCTAGGGCCGAGAAAAGCACCGTAGGAGGTTCCAGGCATGTTCCCTCTTTCCAGGCAAAGGAAAAGGCTGAGAGCCAAAGCGACAGGGTCTGCTCGTGTGTCCTGTTAGGAGGTTTCAGACAAGCTATGCCTTTCAGGCCTAGCTTCTTTACTTTGGGAGTTATTGCTGGACGTTTAGCATGTTTTGAACTGCAGTCTGCTAGGGCCGAGAAAAGCACCGTAGGAGGTTCCAGGCATGTTCCCTCTTTCCAGGCAAAGGAAAAGGCTGAGAGCCAAAGCGACAGGGTCTGCTCGTGTGTCCTGTTAGGAGGTTTCAGACAAGCTATGCCTTTCAGGCCTAGCTTCTTTACTTTGGGAGTTATTGCTGGACGTTTAGCATGTTTTGAACTGCAGTCTGCTAGGGCCGAGAAAAGCACCGTAGGAGGTTCCAGGCATGTTCCCTCTTTCCAGGCAAAGGAAAAGGCTGAGAGCCAAAGCGACAGGGTCTGCTCGTGTGTCCTGTTAGGAGGCTTCAGACAAGCTATGCCTTTCAGGCCTAGCTTCTTTACTTTGGGAGTTATTGCTGGACGTTTAGCATGTTTTGAACTGCAGTCTGCTAGGGCCGAGAAAAGCACCGTAGGAGGTTCCAGGCATGTTCCATCTTTCCAGGCAAAATAAAGGATGAGAGCCAAAGTGACAGGGTCTGCTCGTGTGTCCTGTTAGGAGGTTTCAGACAAGCTATGCCTTTCAGGCCTAGCTTCTTTACTTTGGGAGTTATTGCTGGACGTTTAGCATGTTTTGAACTGCAGTCTGCTAGGGCCGAGAAAAGCACCGTAGGAGGTTCCAGGCATGTTCCCTCTTTCCAGGCAAAGGAAAAGGCTGAGAGCCAAAGTGACAGGGTCTGCTCGTGTGTCCTGTTAGGAGGTTTCAGACAAGCTATGCCTTTCAGGCCTAGCTTCTTTACTTTGGGAGTTATTGCTGGACGTTTAGCATGTTTTGAACTGCAGTCTGCTAGGGCCGAGAAAAGCACCGTAGGAGGTTCCAGGCATGTTCCCTCTTTCCAGGCAAAGGAAAAGGCTGAGAGCCAAAGTGACAGGGTCTGCTCGTGTGTCCTGTTAGGAGGTTTCAGACAAGCTATGCCTTTCAGGCCTAGCTTCTTTACTTTGGGAGTTATTGCTGGACGTTTAGCATGTTTTGAACTGCAGTCTGCTAGGGCCGAGAAAAGCACCGTAGGAGGTTCCAGGCATGTTCCCTCTTTCCAGGCAAAGGAAAAGGCTGAGAGCCAAAGCGACAGGGTCTGCTCGTGTGTCCTGTTAGGAGGTTTCAGACAAGCTATGCCTTTCAGGCCTAGCTTCTTTACTTTGGGAGTTATTGCTGGACGTTTAGCATGTTTTGAACTGCAGTCTGCTAGGGCCGAGAAAAGCACCGTAGGAGGTTCCAGGCATGTTCCCTCTTTCCAGGCAAAGGAAAAGGCTGAGAGCCAAAGTGACAGGGTCTGCTCGTGTGTCCTGTTAGGAGGTTTCAGACAAGCTATGCCTTTCAGGCCTAGCTTCTTTACTTTGGGAGTTATTGCTGGACGTTTAGCATGTTTTGAACTGCAGTCTGCTAGGGCCGAGAAAAGCACCGTAGGAGGTTCCAGGCATGTTCCCTCTTTCCAGGCAAAGGAAAAGGCTGAGAGCCAAAGTGACAGGGTCTGCTCGTGTGTCCTGTTAGGAGGTTTCAGACAAGCTATGCCTTTCAGGCCTAGCTTCTTTACTTTGGGAGTTATTGCTGGACGTTTAGCATGTTTTGAACTGCAGTCTGCTAGGGCCGAGAAAAGCACCGTAGGAGGTTCCAGGCATGTTCCCTCTTTCCAGGCAAAGGAAAAGGCTGAGAGCCAAAGTGACAGGGTCTGCTCGTGTGTCCTGTTAGGAGGTTTCAGACAAGCTATGCCTTTCAGGCCTAGCTTCTTTACTTTGGGAGTTATTGCTGGACGTTTAGCATGTTTTGAACTGCAGTCTGCTAGGGCCGAGAAAAGCACTGTAGGAGGTTCCAGGCCATGTTCCCTCTTTCCAGGCAAAGGAAAAAGGCTGAGAGCCAAAGCGACAGGGTCTGCTCGTGTGTCCTGTTAGGAGGTTTCAGACAAGCTATGCCTTTCAGGCCTAGCTTCTTTACTTTGGGAGTTATTGCTGGACGTTTAGCATGTTTTGAACTGCAGTCTGCTAGGGCCGAGAAAAGCACCGTAGGAGGTTCCAGGCATGTTCCCTCTTTCCAGGCAAAGGAAAAGGCTGAGAGCCAAAGCGACAGGGTCTGCTCGTGTGTCCTGTTAGGAGGTTTCAGACAAGCTATGCCTTTCAGGCCTAGCTTCTTTACTTTGGGAGTTATTGCTGGACGTTTAGCATGTTTTGAACTGCAGTCTGCTAGGGCCGAGAAAAGCACCGTAGGAGGTTCCAGGCATGTTCCCTCTTTCCAGGCAAAGGAAAAGGCTGAGAGCCAAAGCGACAGGGTCTGCTCGTGTGTCCTGTTAGGAGGTTTCAGACAAGCTATGCCTTTCAGGCCTAGCTTCTTTACTTTGGGAGTTATTGCTGGACGTTTAGCATGTTTTGAACTGCAGTCTGCTAGGGCCGAGAAAAGCACCGTAGGAGGTTCCAGGCATGTTCCCTCTTTCCAGGCAAAGGAAAAGGCTGAGAGCCAAAGCGACAGGGTCTGCTCGTGTGTCCTGTTAGGAGGTTTCAGACAAGCTATGCCTTTCAGGCCTAGCTTCTTTACTTTGGGAGTTATTGCTGGACGTTTAGCATGTTTTGAACTGCAGTCTGCTAGGGCCGAGAAAAGCACCGTAGGAGGTTCCAGGCATGTTCCCTCTTTCCAGGCAAAGGAAAAGGCTGAGAGCCAAAGCGACAGGGTCTGCTCGTGTGTCCTGTTAGGAGGCTTCAGACAAGCTATGCCTTTCAGGCCTAGCTTCTTTACTTTGGGAGTTATTGCTGGACGTTTAGCATGTTTTGAACTGCAGTCTGCTAGGGCCGAGAAAAGCACCGTAGGAGGTTCCAGGCATGTTCCATCTTTCCAGGCAAAATAAAGGATGAGAGCCAAAGTGACAGGGTCTGCTCGTGTGTCCTGTTAGGAGGTTTCAGACAAGCTATGCCTTTCAGGCCTAGCTTCTTTACTTTGGGAGTTATTGCTGGACGTTTAGCATGTTTTGAACTGCAGTCTGCTAGGGCCGAGAAAAGCACCGTAGGAGGTTCCAGGCATGTTCCCTCTTTCCAGGCAAAGGAAAAGGCTGAGAGCCAAAGTGACAGGGTCTGCTCGTGTGTCCTGTTAGGAGGTTTCAGACAAGCTATGCCTTTCAGGCCTAGCTTCTTTACTTTGGGAGTTATTGCTGGACGTTTAGCATGTTTTGAACTGCAGTCTGCTAGGGCCGAGAAAAGCACCGTAGGAGGTTCCAGGCATGTTCCCTCTTTCCAGGCAAAGGAAAAGGCTGAGAGCCAAAGTGACAGGGTCTGCTCGTGTGTCCTGTTAGGAGGTTTCAGACAAGCTATGCCTTTCAGGCCTAGCTTCTTTACTTTGGGAGTTATTGCTGGACGTTTAGCATGTTTTGAACTGCAGTCTGCTAGGGCCGAGAAAAGCACCGTAGGAGGTTCCAGGCATGTTCCCCTCTTTCCAGGCAAAGGAAAAGGCTGAGAGCCAAAGCGACAGGGTCTGCTCGTGTGTCCTGTTAGGAGGTTTCAGACAAGCTATGCCTTTCAGGCCTAGCTTCTTTACTTTGGGAGTTATTGCTGGACGTTTAGCATGTTTTTGAACTGCAGTCTGCTAGGGCCGAGAAAAGCACCGTAGGAGGTTCCAGGCATGTTCCCTCTTTCCAGGCAAAGGAAAAGGCTGAGAGCCAAAGTGACAGGGTCTGCTCGTGTGTCCTGTTAGGAGGTTTCAGACAAGCTATGCCTTTCAGGCCTAGCTTCTTTACTTTGGGAGTTATTGCTGGACGTTTAGCATGTTTTGAACTGCAGTCTGCTAGGGCCGAGAAAAGCACCGTAGGAGGTTCCAGGCATGTTCCCTCTTTCCAGGCAAAGGAAAAGGCTGAGAGCCAAAGCGACAGGGTCTGCTCGTGTGTCCTGTTAGGAGGTTTCAGACAAGCTATGCCTTTCAGGCCTAGCTTCTTTACTTTGGGAGTTATTGCTGGACGTTTAGCATGTTTTGAACTGCAGTCTGCTAGGGCCGAGAAAAGCACCGTAGGAGGTTCCAGGCATGTTCCCTCTTTCCAGGCAAAGGAAAAGGCTGAGAGCCAAAGCGACAGGGTCTGCTCGTGTGTCCTGTTAGGAGGTTTCAGACAAGCTATGCCTTTCAGGCCTAGCTTCTTTACTTTGGGAGTTATTGCTGGACGTTTAGCATGTTTTTGAACTGCAGTCTGCTAGGGCCGAGAAAAGCACTGTAGGAGGTTCCAGGCATGTTCCCTCTTTCCAGGCAAAGGAAAAGGCTGAGAGCCAAAGCGACAGGGTCTGCTCGTGTGTCCTGTTAGGAGGTTTCAGACAAGCTATGCCTTTCAGGCCTAGCTTCTTTACTTTGGGAGTTATTGCTGGACGTTTAGCATGTTTTGAACTGCAGTCTGCTAGGGCCGAGAAAAGCACCGTAGGAGGTTCCAGGCATGTTCCCTCTTTCCAGGCAAAGGAAAAGGCTGAGAGCCAAAGCGACAGGGTCTGCTCGTGTGTCCTGTTAGGAGGTTTCAGACAAGCTATGCCTTTCAGGCCTAGCTTCTTTACTTTGGGAGTTATTGCTGGACGTTTAGCATGTTTTGAACTGCAGTCTGCTAGGGCCGAGAAAAGCACCGTAGGAGGTTCCAGGCATGTTCCCTCTTTCCAGGCAAAGGAAAAGGCTGAGAGCCAAAGTGACAGGGTCTGCTCGTGTGTCCTGTTAGGAGGTTTCAGACAAGCTATGCCTTTCAGGCCTAGCTTCTTTACTTTGGGAGTTATTGCTGGACGTTTAGCATGTTTTGAACTGCAGTCTGCTAGGGCCGAGAAAGCACCGTAGGAGGTTCCAGGCATGTTCCCTCTTTCCAGGCAAAGGAAAAGGCTGAGAGCCAAAGTGACAGGGTCTGCTCGTGTGTCCTGTTAGGAGGTTTCAGACAAGCTATGCCTTTCAGGCCTAGCTTCTTTACTTTGGGAGTTATTGCTGGACGTTTAGCATGTTTTGAACTGCAGTCTGCTAGGGCCGAGAAAAGCACCGTAGGAGGTTCCAGGCATGTTCCCTCTTTCCAGGCAAAGGAAAAGGCTGAGAGCCAAAGCGACAGGGTCTGCTCGTGTGTCCTGTTAGGAGGTTTCAGACAAGCTATGCCTTTCAGGCCTAGCTTCTTTACTTTGGGAGTTATTGCTGGACGTTTAGCATGTTTTGAACTGCAGGTCTGCTAGGGCCGAGA
>JAKCOZ010000762.1:0-74900 GCA_022605955.1 Rallus limicola | reverse complement strand
AAAGTGACAGGGTCTGCTTGTCTGTCCTGTTAGGAGGTTTCAGACAAGCTATGCCTTTCATGCCAAGCTTCTTTACTTTGGGAGTTATTGCTGGACGTTTAGCATGTTTTGAACTGCAGTCTGCTAGGGCCGAGAAAAGCACCGTAGGAGGTTCCAGGCATGTTCCCCTCTTTCCAGGCAAAGGAAAAGGCTGAGAGCCAAAGTGTCAGGGTCTGCTTGTGTGTCCTGTTAGGAGGTTTCAGACAAGCTATGCCTTTCAGTCCTAGCTTCTTTACTTTGGAGTTATTGCTGGACGTTTAGCATGTTTTGAACTGCAGTCTGCTAGGGCCGAGAAAAGCACCGTAGGAGGTTCCAGGCATGTTCCCTCTTTCCAGGCAAAGGAAAAGGCTGAGAGCCAAAGTGACAGGGTCTGCTTGTGTGTCCTGTTAGGAGGTTTCAGACAAGCTATGCCTTTCATGCCTAGCTTCTTTACTATTGGGAGTTATTGCTGGACGTTTAGCATGTTTTGAAACTGCAGTCTGCTAGGGCCGAGAAAAGCACCGTAGGAGGTTCCAGGCATGTTCCCTCTTTCCAGGCAAAGGAAAAGGCTGAGAGCCAAAGTGACAGGGTCTGCTTGTGTGTCCTGTTAGGAGGTTTCAGACAGCTATTCCTTTCAGTCCTAGCTTCTTTACTTTGGGAGTTATTGCTGGACGTTTAGCATGTTTTGAACTGCAGTCTGCTAGGGCCGAGAAAAGCACCGTAGGAGGTTCCAGCATGTTTCCCTCTTTCCAGGCAAAGGAAAAGGCTGAGAGCCAAAGTGACAGGGTCTGCTTGTGTGTCCTGTTAGGAGGTTTCAGACAAGCTATGCCGTTCATGCCTAGCTTCTTTACTTTGGGAGTTATTGCTGGACGTTTAGCATGTTTTGAACTGCAGTCTGCTAGGGCCGAGAAAAGCACCGTAGGAGGTTCCAGGCATGTTCCCTCTTTCCAGGCAAAGGAAAAGGCTGAGAGCCAAAGTGACAGGGTCTGCTTGTGTGTCCTGTTAGGAGGTTTCAGACAAGCTATGCCTTTCATGCCTAGCTTCTTTACTTTGGGAGTTATTGCTGGACGTTTAGCATGTTTTGAACTGCAGTCTGCTAGGGCCGAGAAAAGCACCGTAGGAGGTTCCAGGCATGTTCCCTCTTTCCAGGCAAAGGAAAAGGCTGAGAGCCAAAGTGACAGGGTCTGCTTGTGTGTCCTGTTAGGAGGTTTCAGACAAGCTATGCCTTTCAGTCCTAGCTTCTTTACTTTGGGAGTTATTGCTGGACGTTTAGCATGTTTTGAACTGCAAGTCTGCTAGGGCCGAGAAAAGCACCGTAGGAGGTTCCAGGCATGTTCCCTCTTTCCAGGCAAAGGAAAAGGCTGAGAGCCAAAAGTGACAGGGTCTGCTTGTGTGTCCTGTTAGGAGGTTTCAGACAAGCCTATGCCTTTCATGCCTAGCTTCTTTACTTTGGGAGTTATTGCTGGACGTTTAGCATGTTTTGAACTGCAGTCTGCTAGGGCCGAGAAAAGCACCGTAGGAGGTTCCAGGCATGTTCCCTCTTTCCAGGCAAAGGAAAAGGCTGAGAGCCAAAGTGACAGGGTCTGCTTGGTGTGTCCTGTTAGGAGTTTCAGACAAGCTATGCCTTTCAGTCCTAGCTTCTTTACTTTGGGAGTTATTGCTGGACGTTTTGCATGTTTGAACTGCAGTCTGCTAGGGCCGAGAAAAGCATCGTAGGAGGTTCCAGGCATGTTCCCTCTTTCCAGGCAAAGGAAAAGGCTGAGAGCCAAAGTGACAGGGTCTGCTTGTCTGTCCTGTTAGGAGGTTTCAGACAAGCTATGCCTTTCATGCCTAGCTTCTTTACTTTGGGAGTTATTGCTGGACGTTTAGCATGTTTTGAACTGCAGTCTGCTAGGGCCGAGAAAAAGCACCGTAGGAGGTTCCAGGCATGTTCCCTCTTTCCAGGCAAAGGAAAAGGCTGAGAGCCAAAGTGACAGGGTCTGCTTGTGTGTCCTGTTAGGAGGTTTCAGACAAGCTATGCCTTTCAGTCCTAGCTTCTTTACTTTTGGGAGTTATTGCTGGACGTTTAGCATGTTTTGAACTGCAGTCTGCTAGGGCCGAGAAAAGCACCGTAGGAGGTTCCAGGCATGTTCCCTCTTTCCAGGCAAAGGAAAAGGCTGAGAGCCAAAGTGACAGGGTCTGCTTGTGTGTCCTGTTAGGAAGGTTTCAGACAAGCTATGCCTTTCATGCCTAGCTTCTTTACTTTGGGAGTTATTGCTGGACGTTTAGCATGTTTTGAACTGCAGGTCTGCTAGGGCCGAGAAAAGCACCGTAGGAGGTTCCAGGCATGTTCCCTCTTTCCAGGCAAAGGAAAAGGCTGAGAGCCAAAGTGACAGGGTCTGCTTGTCTGTCCTGTTAGGAGGTTTCAGACAAAGCTATGGCCTTTCATGCCTAGCTTCTTTACTTTGGGAGTTATTGCTGGACGTTTAGCATGTTTTGAACTGCAGTCTGCTAGGGCCGAGGAAAGCACCTTAGGAGGTTCCAGGCATGTTCCCTCTTTCCAGCAAAGGAAAAGGCTGAGAGCCAAAGTGACAGGGTCTGCTTGTCTGTCCTGTTAGGAGGTTTCAGACAAGCTATGCCTTTCATGCCAAGCTTCTTTACTTTGGGAGTTATTGCTGGACGTTTAGCATGTTTTGAACTGCAGTCTGCTAGGGCCGAGAAAAGCACCGTAGGAGGTTCCAGGCATGTTCCCTCTTTCAGGCAAAGGAAAAGGCTGAGAGCCAAAGTGTCAGGGTCTGCTTGTGTGTCCTGTTAGGAGGTTTCAGACAAGCTATGCCTTTCAGTCCTAGCTTCTTTACTTTGGGAGTTATTGCTGGACGTTTAGCATGTTTTGAACTGCAGTCTGCTAGGGCCGAGAAAAGCACCGTAGGAGGTTCCAGGCATGTTCCCTCTTTCCAGGCAAAGGAAAAGGCTGAGAGCCAAAGTGACAGGGTCTGCTTGTGTGTCCTGTTAGGAGGTTTCAGACAAGCTATGCCTTTCATGCCTAGCTTCTTTACTTTGGGAGTTATTGCTGGACGTTTAGCATGTTTTGAACTGCAGTCTGCTAGGGCCGAGAAAAGCACCGTAGGAGGTTCAGGCATGTTCCCTCTTTCCAGCAAAGGAAAAGGCTGAGAGCCAAAGTGACAGGGTCTGCTTGTGTGTCCTGTTAGGAGGTTTCAGACCAGCTATTCCTTTCAGGTCCTAGCTTCTTTACTTTGGGAGTTATTGCTGGACGTTTAGCATGTTTTGAACTGCAGTCTGCTAGGGCCGAGAAAGCACCGTAGGAGGTTTCCAGGCATGTTCCCTCTTTCCAGGCAAAGGAAAAGGCTGAGAGCCAAAGTGACAGGGTCTGCTTGTGTGTCCTGTTAGGAGGTTTCAGACAAGCTATGCCGTTCATGCCTAGCTTCTTTACTTTGGGAGTTATTGCTGGACGTTTAGCATGTTTTGAACTGCAGTCTGCTAGGGCCGAGAAAAGCACCGTAGGAGGTTCCAGGCATGTTCCCTCTTTCCAGGCAAAGGAAAAGGCTGAGAGCCAAAGTGACAGGGTCTGCTTGTGTGTCCTGTTAGGAGGTTTCAGACAAGCTATGCCTTTCATGCCTAGCTTCTTTACTTTGGGAGTTATTGCTGGACGTTTAGCATGTTTTGAACTGCAGTCTGCTAGGGCCGAGAAAAGCACCGTAGGAGGTTCCAGGCATGTTCCCTCTTTCCAGGCAAAGGAAAAGGCTGAGAGCCAAAGTGACAGGGTCTGCTTGTGTGTCCTGTTAGGAGGTTTCAGACAAGCTATGCCTTTCAGTCCTAGCTTCTTTACTTTGGGAGTTATTGCTGGACGTTTAGCATGTTTTGAACTGCAGTCTGCTAGGGCCGAGAAAAGCACCGTAGGAGGTTCCAGGCATGTTCCCTCTTTCCAGGCAAAGGAAAAGGCTGAGAGCCAAAGTGACAGGGTCTGCTTGTGTGTCCTGTTAGGAGGTTTCAGACAAGCTATGCCTTTCAGTCCTAGCTTCTTTACTTTGGGAGTTATTGCTGGACGTTTAACATGTTTTGAACTGCAGTCTGCTAGGGCCGAGAAAAGCACAGTAGGAGGTTCCAGGCATGTTCCCTCTTTCCAGGCAAAGGAAAAGGCTGAGAGCCAAAGTGACAGGGTCTGCTTGTCTGTCCTGTTAGGAGGTTTCAGACAAGGTATGCCTTTCAGTCCTAGCTTCTTTACTTTGGGAGTTATTGCTGGACGTTTAGCATGTTTTGAACTGCAGTCTGCTAGGGCCGAGAAAAGCACCGTAGGAGGTTCCAGGCATGTTCCCTCTTTCCAGGCAAAGGAAAAGGCTGAGAGCCAAAGTGACAGGGTCTGCTTGTGTGTCCTGTTAGGAGGTTTCAGACAAGCTATGCCTTTCAGTCCTAGCTTCTTTACTTTGGGAGTTATTGCTGGACGTTTAGCATGTTTTGAACTGCAGTCTGCTAAGGCCGAGAAAAGCACCGTAGGAGGTTCCAGGCATGTTCCCTCTTTCCAGGCAAAGGAAAAGGCTGAGAGCCAAAGTGACAGGGTCTGCTTGTGTGTCCTGTTAGGAGGTTTCAGACAAGCTATGCCTTTCATGCCTAGCTTCTTTACTTTGGGAGTTATTGCTGGACGTTTAGCATGTTTTGAACTGCAGTCTGCTAGGGCCGAGAAAAGCACCGTAGGAGGTTCCAGGCATGTTCCCTCTTTCCAGGCAAAGGAAAAGGCTGAGAGCCAAAGTGACAGGGTCTGCTTGTGTGTCCTGTTAGGAGATTTCAGACAAGCTATGCCTTTCATGCCTAGCTTCTTTACTTTGGGAGTTATTGCTGGACGTTTAGCATGTTTTGAACTGCAGTCTGCTAGGGCCGAGAAAAGCACCGTAGGAGGTTCCAGGCGTGTTCCCTCTTTCCAGGCAAAGGAAAAGGCTGAGAGCCAAAGTGTCAGGGTCTGCTTGTGTGTCCTGTTAGGAGGTTTCAGACAAGCTATGCCTTTCAGTCCTAGCTTCTTTACTTTGGGAGTTATTGCTGGACGTTTAGCATGTTTTGAACTGCAGTCTGCTAGGGCCGAGAAAAGCACCGTAGGAGGTTCCAGGCATGTTCCCTCTTTCCAGGCAAAGGAAAAGGCTGAGAGCCAAAGTGACAGGGTCTGCTTGTCTGTCCTGTTAGGAGGTTTCAGACAAGCTATGCCTTTCATGCCTAGCTTCTTTACTTTGGGAGTTATTGCTGGACGTTTAGCATGTTTTGAACTGCAGTCTGCTAGGGCCGAGAAAAGCACCGTAGGAGGTTCCAGGCATGTTCCCTCTTTCCAGGCAAAGGAAAAGGCTGAGAGCCAAAGTGACAGGGTCTGCTTGTGTGTCCTGTTAGGAGGTTTCAGACAAGCTATGCCTTTCATGCCTAGCTTCTTTACTTTGGGAGTTATTGCTGGACGTTTAGCATGTTTTGAACTGCAGTCTGCTAGGGCCGAGAAAAGCACCGTAGGAGGTTCCAGGCATGTTCCCTCTTTCCAGGCAAAGGAAAAGGCTGAGAGCCAAAGTGACAGGGTCTGCTTGTGTGTCCTGTTAGGAGGTTTCAGACAAGCTATGCCTTTCATGCCTAGCTTCTTTACTTTGGGAGTTATTGCTGGACGTTTAGCATGTTTTGAACTGCAGTCTGCTAGGGCCGAGAAAAGCACCGTAGGAGGTTCCAGGCATGTTCCCTCTTTCCAGGCAAAGGAAAAGGCTGAGAGCCAAAGTGTCAGGGTCTGCTTGTGTGTCCTGTTAGGAGGTTTCAGACAAGCTATGCCTTTCAGTCCTAGCTTCTTTACTTTGGGAGTTATTGCTGGACGTTTAGCATGTTTTGAACTGCAGTCTGCTAGGGCCGAGAAAAGCACCTTGGAGGTTCCAGGCATGTTCCCTCTTTCCAGGCAAAGGAAAAGGCTGAGAGCCAAAGTGACAGGGTCTGCTTGTGTGTCCTGTTAGGAGGTTTCAGACAAGCTATGCCTTTCAGTCCTAGCTTCTTTACTTTGGGAGTTATTGCTGGACGTTTAGCATGTTTTGAACTGCAGTCTGCTAGGGCCGAGAAAAGCACCGTAGGAGGTTCCAGGCATGTTTCCTCTTTCCAGGCAAAGGAAAAGGCTGAGAGCCAAAGTGACAGGGTCTGCTTGTGTGTCCTGTTAGGAGGTTTCAGACAAGCTATGCCTTTCATGCCTAGCTTCTTTACTTTGGGAGTTATTGCTGGACGTTTAGCATGTTTTGAACTGCAGTCTGCTAGGGCCGAGAAAAGCACCGTAGGAGGTTCCAGGCATGTTCCCTCTTTCCAGGCAAAGGAAAAGGCTTAGAGCCAAAGTGACAGGGTCTGCTTGTGTGTCCTGTTAGGAGGTTTCAGACAAGCTATGCCTTTCAGTCCTAGCTTCTTTACTTTGGGAGTTATTGCTGGACGTTTAGCATGTTTTGAACTGCAGTCTGCTAGGGCCGAGAAAAGCACCGTAGGAGGTTCCAGGCATGTTCCCTGTTTCGAGGCAAAGGAAAAGGCTGAGAGCCAAAGTGACAGGGTCTGCTTGTGTGTCCTGTTAGGAGGTTTCAGACAAGCTATGCCTTTCATGCCTAGCTTCTTTACTTTGGGAGTTATTGCTGGACGTTTAGCATGTTTTGAACTGCAGTCTGCTAGGGCCGAGAAAAGCACCGTAGGAGGTTCCAGGCATGTTCCCTCTTTCCAGGCAAAGGAAAAGGCTGAGAGCCAAAGTGACAGGGTCTGCTTGTGTGTCCTGTTAGGAGGTTTCAGACAAGCTATGCCTTTCAGTCCTAGCTTCTTTACTTTGGGAGTTATTGCTGGACGTTTAGCATGTTTTGAACTGCAGTCTGCTAGGGCCGAGAAAAGCACCGTAGGAGGTTCCAGGCATGTTCCCTCTTTCCAGGCAAAGGAAAAGGCTGAGAGCCAAAGTGACAGGGTCTGCTTGTGTGTCCTGTTAGGAGGTTTCAGACAAGCTATGCCTTTCATGCCTAGCTTCTTTACTTTGGGAGTTATTGCTGGACGTTTAGCATGTTTTGAACTGCAGTCTGCTAGGCCCGAGAAAAGCACCGTAGGAGGTTCCAGGCATGTTCCCTCTTTCCAGGCAAAGGAAAAGGCTGAGAGCCAAAGTGACAGGGTCTGCTTGTGTGTCCTGTTAGGAGGTTTCAGACAAGCTATGCCTTTCATGCCTAGCTTCTTTACTTTGGGAGTTATTGCTGGACGTTTAGCATGTTTTGAACTGCAGTCTGCTAGGGCCGAGAAAAGCACCGTAGGAGGTTCCAGGCATGTTCCCTCTTTCCAGGCAAAGGAAAAGGCTGAGAGCCAAAGTGACAGGGTCTGCTTGTGTGTCCTGTTAGGAGGTTTCAGACAAGCTATGCCTTTCAGTCCTAGCTTCTTTACTTTGGGAGTTATTGCTGGACGTTTAGCATGTTTTGAACTGCAGTCTGCTAGGGCCGAGAAAAGCACCGTAGGAGGTTCCAGGCATGTTCCCTCTTTCCAGGCAAAGGAAAAGGCTGAGAGCCAAAGTGACAGGGTCTGCTTGTGTGTCCTGTTAGGAGGTTTCAGACAAGCTATGCCTTTCAGGCCTAGCTTCTTTACTTTGGGAGTTATTGCTGGACGTTTAGCATGTTTTGAACTGCAGTCTGCTAGGGCCGAGAAAAGCACCGTAGGAGGTTCCAGGCATGTTCCCTCTTTCCAGGCAAAGGAAAAGGCTGAGAGCCAAAGTGACAGGGTCTGCTTGTGTGTCCTGTTAGGAGGTTTCAGACAAGCTATGCCTTTCATGCCTAGCTTCTTTACTTTGGGAGTTATTGCTGGACGTTTAGCATGTTTTGAACTGCAGTCTGCTAGGGCCGAGAAAAGCACCGTAGGAGGTTCCAGGCATGTTCCCTCTTTCCAGGCAAAGGAAAAGGCTGAGAGCCAAAGTGACAGGGTCTGCTTGTGTGTCCTGTTAGGAGGTTTCAGACAAGCTATGCCTTTCATGCCTAGCTTCTTTACTTTGGGAGTTATTGCTGGACGTTTAGCATGTTTTGAACTGCAGTCTGCTAGGGCCGAGAAAAGCACCGTAGGAGGTTCCAGGCATGTTCCCTCTTTCCAGGCAAAGGAAAAGGCTGAGAGCCAAAGTGACAGGGTCTGCTTGTGTGTCCTGTTAGGAGGTTTCAGACAAGCTATGCCTTTCATGCCTAGCTTCTTTACTTTGGGAGTTATTGCTGGACGTTTAGCATGTTTTGAACTGCAGTCTGCTAGGGCCGAGAAAAGCACCGTAGGAGGTTCCAGGCATGTTCCCTCTTTCCAGGCAAAGGAAAAGGCTGAGAGCCAAAGTGACAGGGTCTGCTTGTGTGTCCTGTTAGGAGGTTTCAGACAAGCTATGCCTTTCAGTCCTAGGTTCTTTACTTTGGGAGTTATTGCTGGACGTTTAGCATGTTTTGAACTGCAGTCTGCTAGGGCCGAGAAAAGCACCGTAGGAGGTTCCAGGCATGTTCCCTCTTTCCAGGCAAAGGAAAAGGCTGAGAGCCAAAGTGACAGGGTCTGCTTGTGTGTCCTGTTAGGAGGTTTCAGACAAGCTATGCCTTTCAGTCCTAGCTTCTTTACTTTGGGAGTTATTGCTGGACGTTTAGCATGTTTTGAACTGCAGTCTGCTAGGGCCGAGAAAAGCACCGTAGGAGGTTCCAGGCATGTTCCCTCTTTCCAGGCAAAGGAAAAGGCTGAGAGCCAAAGTGACAGGGTCTGCTTGTCTGTCCTGTTAGGAGGTTTCAGACAAGCTATGCCTTTCATGCCTAGCTTCTTTACTTTGGGAGTTATTGCTGGACGTTTAGCATGTTTTGAACTGCAGTCTGCTAGGGCCGAGAAAAGCACCGTAGGAGGTTCCAGGCATGTTCCCTCTTTCCAGGCAAAGGAAAAGGCTGAGAGCCAAAGTGACAGGGTCTGCTTGTGTGTCCTGTTAGGAGGTTTCAGACAAGCTATGCCTTTCAGTCCTAGCTTCTTTACTTTGGGAGTTATTGCTGGACGTTTAGCATGTTTTGAACTGCAGTCTGCTAGGGCCGAGAAAAGCACCGTAGGAGGTTCCAGGCATGTTCCCCTCTTTCCAGGCAAAGGAAAAGGCTGAGAGCCAAAGTGTCAGGGTCTGCTTGTGTGTCCTGTTAGGAGGTTTCAGACAAGCTATGCCTTTCATGCCTAGCTTCTTTACTTTGGGAGTTATTGCTGGACGTTTAGCATGTTTTGAACTGCAGTCTGCTAGGGCCGAGAAAAGCACCGTAGGAGGTTCCAGGCATGTTCCCTCTTTCCAGGCAAAGGAAAAGGCTGAGAGCCAAAGTGACAGGGTCTGCTTGTGTGTCCTGTTAGGAGGTTTCAGACAAGCTATGCCTTTCATGCCTAGCTTCTTTACTTTGGGAGTTATTGCTGGACGTTTAGCATGTTTTGAACTGCAGTCTGCTAGGGCCGAGAAAAGCACCGTAGGAGGTTCCAGGCATGTTCCCTCTTTCCAGGCAAAGGAAAAGGCTGAGAGCCAAAGTGACAGGGTCTGCTTGTGTGTCCTGTTAGGAGGTTTCAGACAAGCTATGCCTTTCATGCCTAGCTTCTTTACTTTGGGAGTTATTGCTGGACGTTTAGCATGTTTTGAACTGCAGTCTGCTAGGGCCGAGAAAAGCACCGTAGGAGGTTCCAGGCATGTTCCCTCTTTCCAGGCAAAGGAAAAGGCTGAGAGCCAAAGTGACAGGGTCTGCTTGTGTGTCCTGTTAGGAGGTTTCAGACAAGCTATGCCGTTCATGCCTAGCTTCTTTACTTTGGGAGTTATTGCTGGACGTTTAGCATGTTTTGAACTGCAGTCTGCTAGGGCCGAGAAAAGCACCGTAGGAGGTTCCAGGCATGTTCCCTCTTTCCAGGCAAAGGAAAAGGCTGAGAGCCAAAGTGACAGGGTCTGCTTGTGTGTCCTGTTAGGAGGTTTCAGACAAGCTATGCCTTTCATGCCTAGCTTCTTTACTTTGGGAGTTATTGCTGGACGTTTAGCATGTTTTGAACTGCAGTCTGCTAGGGCCGAGAAAAGCACCGTAGGAGGTTCCAGGCATGTTCCCTCTTTCCAGGCAAAGGAAAAGGCTGAGAGCCAAAGTGACAGGGTCTGCTTGTGTGTCCTGTTAGGAGGTTTCAGACAAGCTATGCCTTTCATGCCTAGCTTCTTTACTTTGGGAGTTATTGCTGGACGTTTAGCATGTTTTGAACTGCAGTCTGCTAGGGCCGAGAAAAGCACCGTAGGAGGTTCCAGGCATGTTCCCTCTTTCCAGGCAAAGGAAAAGGCTGAGAGCCAAAGTGACAGGGTCTGCTTGTGTGTCCTGTTAGGAGGTTTCAGACAAGCTATGCCTTTCATGCCTAGCTTCTTTACTTTGGGAGTTATTGCTGGACGTTTAGCATGTTTTGAACTGCAGTCTGCTAGGGCCGAGAAAAGCACCGTAGGAGCTTCCAGGCATGTTCCCTCTTTCCAGGCAAAGGAAAAGGCTGAGAGCCAAAGTGACAGGGTCTGCTTGTGTGTCCTGTTAGGAGGTTTCAGACAAGCTATGCCTTTCAGTCCTAGCTTCTTTACTTTGGGAGTTATTGCTGGACGTTTAGCATGTTTTGAACTGCAGTCTGCTAGGGCCGAGAAAAGCACCGTAGGAGGTTCCAGGCATGTTCCCTCTTTCCAGGCAAAGGAAAAGGCTGAGAGCCAAAGTGACAGGGTCTGCTTGTGTGTCCTGTTAGGAGGTTTCAGACAAGCTATGCCTTTCAGTCCTAGCTTCTTTACTTTGGGAGTTATTGCTGGACGTTTAGCATGTTTTGAACTGCAGTCTGCTAGGGCCGAGAAAAGCACAGTAGGAGGTTCCAGGCATGTTCCCTCTTTCCAGGCAAAGGAAAAGGCTGAGAGCCAAAGTGACAGGGTCTGCTTGTCTGTCCTGTTAGGAGGTTTCAGACAAGCTATGCCTTTCAGTCCTAGCTTCTTTACTTTGGGAGTTATTGCTGGACGTTTAGCATGTTTTGAACTGCAGTCTGCTAGGGCCGAGAAAAGCACCGTAGGAGGTTCCAGGCATGTTCCCTCTTTCCAGGCAAAGGAAAAGGCTGAGAGCCAAAGTGACAGGGTCTGCTTGTGTGTCCTGTTAGGAGGTTTCAGACAAGCTATGCCTTTCAGTCCTAGCTTCTTTACTTTGGGAGTTATTGCTGGACGTTTAGCATGTTTTGAACTGCAGTCTGCTAAGGCCGAGAAAAGCACCGTAGGAGGTTCCAGGCATGTTCCCTCTTTCCAGGCAAAGGAAAAGGCTGAGAGCCAAAGTGACAGGGTCTGCTTGTGTGTCCTGTTAGGAGGTTTCAGACAAGCTATGCCTTTCATGCCTAGCTTCTTTACTTTGGGAGTTATTGCTGGACGTTTAGCATGTTTTGAACTGCAGTCTGCTAGGGCCGAGAAAAGCACCGTAGGAGGTTCCAGGCATGTTCCCTCTTTCCAGGCAAAGGAAAAGGCTGAGAGCCAAAGTGACAGGGTCTGCTTGTGTGTCCTGTTAGGAGATTTCAGACAAGCTATGCCTTTCATGCCTAGCTTCTTTACTTTGGGAGTTATTGCTGGACGTTTAGCATGTTTTGAACTGCAGTCTGCTAGGGCCGAGAAAAGCACCGTAGGAGGTTCCAGGCATGTTCCCTCTTTCCAGGCAAAGGAAAAGGCTGAGAGCCAAAGTGTCAGGGTCTGCTTGTGTGTCCTGTTAGGAGGTTTCAGACAAGCTATGCCTTTCAGTCCTAGCTTCTTTACTTTGGGAGTTATTGCTGGACGTTTAGCATGTTTTGAACTGCAGTCTGCTAGGGCCGAGAAAAGCACCGTAGGAGGTTCCAGGCATGTTCCCTCTTTCCAGGCAAAGGAAAAGGCTGAGAGCCAAAGTGACAGGGTCTGCTTGTGTGTCCTGTTAGGAGGTTTCAGACAAGCTATGCCTTTCATGCCTAGCTTCTTTACTTTGGGAGTTATTGCTGGACGTTTAGCATGTTTTGAACTGCAGTCTGCTAGGGCCGAGAAAAGCACCGTAGGAGGTTCCAGGCATGTTCCCTCTTTCCAGGCAAAGGAAAAGGCTGAGAGCCAAAGTGACAGGGTCTGCTTGTGTGTCCTGTTAGGAGGTTTCAGACAAGCTATGCCTTTCATGCCTAGCTTCTTTACTTTGGGAGTTATTGCTGGACGTTTAGCATGTTTTGAACTGCAGTCTGCTAGGGCCGAGAAAAGCACCGTAGGAGGTTCCAGGCATGTTCCCTCTTTCCAGGCAAAGGAAAAGGCTGAGAGCCAAAGTGTCAGGGTCTGCTTGTGTGTCCTGTTAGGAGGTTTCAGACAAGCTATGCCTTTCAGTCCTAGCTTCTTTACTTTGGGAGTTATTGCTGGACGTTTAGCATGTTTTGAACTGCAGTCTGCTAGGGCCGAGAAAAGCACCGTAGGAGGTTCCAGGCATGTTCCCTCTTTCCAGGCAAAGGAAAAGGCTGAGAGCCAAAGGGACAGGGTCTGCTTGTGTGTCCTGTTAGGAGGTTTCAGACAAGCTATGCCTTTCATGCCTAGCTTCTTTACTTTGGGAGTTATTGCTGGACGTTTAGCATGTTTTGAACTGCAGTCTGCTAGGGCCGAGAAAAGCACCGTAGGAGGTTCCAGGCATGTTCCCTCTTTCCAGGCAAAGGAAAAGGCTGAGAGCCAAAGTGACAGGGTCTGCTTGTGTGTCCTGTTAGGAGGTTTCAGACAAGCTATGCCTTTCATGCCTAGCTTCTTTACTTTGGGAGTTATTGCTGGACGTTTAGCATGTTTTGAACTGCAGTCTGCTAGGGCCGAGAAAAGCACCGTAGGAGGTTCCAGGCATGTTCCCTCTTTCCAGGCAAAGGAAAAGGCTTAGAGCCAAAGTGACAGGGTCTGCTTGTGTGTCCTGTTAGGAGGTTTCAGACAAGCTATGCCTTTCAGTCCTAGCTTCTTTACTTTGGGAGTTATTGCTGGACGTTTAGCATGTTTTGAACTGCAGTCTGCTAGGGCCGAGAAAAGCACCGTAGGAGGTTCCAGGCATGTTCCCTCTTTCCAGGCAAAGGAAAAGCCTGAGAGCCAAAGGGACAGGGTCTGCTTGTGTGTCCTGTTAGGAGGTTTCAGACAAGCTATGCCTTTCATGCCTAGCTTCTTTACTTTGGGAGTTATTGCTGGACGTTTAGCATGTTTTGAACTGCAGTCTGCTAGGGCCGAGAAAAGCACCGTAGGAGGTTCCAGGCATGTTCCCTCTTTCCAGGCAAAGGAAAAGGCTGAGAGCCAAAGTGACAGGGTCTGCTTGTGTGTCCTGTTAGGAGGTTTCAGACAAGCTATGCCTTTCATGCCTAGCTTCTTTACTTTGGGAGTTATTGCTGGACGTTTAGCATGTTTTGAACTGCAGTCTGCTAGGGCCGAGAAAAGCACCGTAGGAGGTTCCAGGCATGTTCCCTCTTTCCAGGCAAAGGAAAAGGCTGAGAGCCAAAGTGACAGGGTCTGCTTGTGTGTCCTGTTAGGAGGTTTCAGACAAGCTATGCCTTTCAGTCCTAGCTTCTTTACTTTGGGAGTTATTGCTGGACGTTTAGCATGTTTTGAACTGCAGTCTGCTAGGGCCGAGAAAAGCACCGTAGGAGGTTCCAGGCATGTTCCCTCTTTCCAGGCAAAGGAAAAGGCTGAGAGCCAAAGTGACAGGGTCTGCTTGTGTGTCCTGTTAGGAGGTTTCAGACAAGCTATGCCTTTCATGCCTAGCTTCTTTACTTTGGGAGTTATTGCTGGACGTTTAGCATGTTTTGAACTGCAGTCTGCTAGGGCCGAGAAAAGCACCGTAGGAGGTTCCAGGCATGTTCCCTCTTTCCAGGCAAAGGAAAAGGCTGAGAGCCAAAGTGACAGGGTCTGCTTGTGTGTCCTGTTAGGAGGTTTCAGACAAGCTATGCCTTTCAGTCCTAGCTTCTTTACTTTGGGAGTTATTGCTGGACGTTTAGCATGTTTTGAACTGCAGTCTGCTAGGGCCGAGAAAAGCACCGTAGGAGGTTCCAGGCATGTTCCCTCTTTCCAGGCAAAGGAAAAGGCTGAGAGCCAAAGTGACAGGGTCTGCTTGTGTGTCCTGTTAGGACGTTTCAGACAAGCTATGCCTTTCATGCCTAGCTTCTTTACTTTGGGAGTTATTGCTGGACGTTTAGCATGTTTTGAACTGCAGTCTGCTAGGGCCGAGAAAAGCACCGTAGGAGGTTCCAGGCATGTTCCCTCTTTCCAGGCAAAGGAAAAGGCTGAGAGCCAAAGTGACAGGGTCTGCTTGTGTGTCCTGTTAGGAGGTTTCAGACAAGCTATGCCTTTCATGCCTAGCTTCTTTACTTTGGGAGTTATTGCTGGACGTTTAGCATGTTTTGAACTGCAGTCTGCTAGGGCCGAGAAAAGCACCGTAGGAGGTTCCAGGCATGTTCCCTCTTTCCAGGCAAAGGAAAAGGCTGAGAGCCAAAGTGACAGGGTCTGCTTGTGTGTCCTGTTAGGAGGTTTCAGACAAGCTATGCCTTTCAGTCCTAGCTTCTTTACTTTGGGAGTTATTGCTGGACGTTTAGCATGTTTTGAACTGCAGTCTGCTAGGGCCGAGAAAAGCACCGTAGGAGGTTCCAGGCATGTTCCCTCTTTCCAGGCAAAGGAAAAGGCTGAGAGCCAAAGTGACAGGGTCTGCTTGTGTGTCCTGTTAGGAGGTTTCAGACAAGCTATGCCTTTCAGTCCTAGCTTCTTTACTTTGGGAGTTATTGCTGGACGTTTAGCATGTTTTGAACTGCAGTCTGCTAGGGCCGAGAAAAGCACCGTAGGAGGTTCCAGGCATGTTCCCTCTTTCCAGGCAAAGGAAAAGGCTGAGAGCCAAAGTGACAGGGTCTGCTTGTGTGTCCTGTTAGGAGGTTTCAGACAAGCTATGACTTTCAGTCCTAGCTTCTTTACTTTGGGAGTTATTGCTGGACGTTTAGCATGTTTTGAACTGCAGTCTGCTAGGGCCGAGAAAAGCACCGTAGGAGGTTCCAGGCATGTTCCCTCTTTCCAGGCAAAGGAAAAGGCTGAGAGCCAAAGGGACAGGGTCTGCTTGTGTGTCCTGTTAGGAGGTTTCAGACAAGCTATGCCTTTCATGCCTAGCTTCTTTACTTTGGGAGTTATTGCTGGACGTTTAGCATGTTTTGAACTGCAGTCTGCTAGGGCCGAGAAAAGCACCGTAGGAGGTTCCAGGCATGTTCCCTCTTTCCAGGCAAAGGAAAAGGCTGAGAGCCAAAGTGTCAGGGTCTGCTTGTGTGTCCTGTTAGGAGGTTTCAGACAAGCTATGCCTTTCATGCCTAGCTTCTTTACTTTGGGAGTTATTGCTGGACGTTTAGCATGTTTTGAACTGCAGTCTGCTAGGGCTGAGAAAAGCATTGTAGGAGGTTCCAGGCATGTTCCCTCTTTCCAGGCAAAGGAAAAGGCTGAGAGCCAAAGTGACAGGGTCTGCTTGTGTGTCCTGTTAGGAGGTTTCAGACAAGCTATGCCTTTCATGCCTAGCTTCTTTACTTTGGGAGTTATTGCTGGACGTTTAGCATGTTTTGAACTGCAGTCTGCTAGGGCCGAGAAAAGCACCGTAGGAGCTTCCAGGCATGTTCCCTCTTTCCAGGCAAAGGAAAAGGCTGAGAGCCAAAGTGACAGGGTCTGCTTGTGTGTCCTGTTAGGAGGTTTCAGACAAGCTATGCCTTTCATGCCTAGCTTCTTTACTTTGGGAGTTATTGCTGGACGTTTAGCATGTTTTGAACTGCAGTCTGCTAGGGCCGAGAAAAGCACCGTAGGAGGTTCCAGGCATGTTCCCTCTTTCCAGGCAAAGGAAAAGGCTGAGAGCCAAAGTGACAGGGTCTGCTTGTGTGTCCTGTTAGGAGGTTTCAGACAAGCTATGCCTTTCATGCCTAGCTTCTTTACTTTGGGAGTTATTGCTGGACGTTTAGCATGTTTTGAACTGCAGTCTGCTAGGGCCGAGAAAAGCACCGTAGGAGGTTCCAGGCATGTTCCCTCTTTCCAGGCAAAGGAAAAGGCTGAGAGCCAAAGTGACAGGGTCTGCTTGTGTGTCCTGTTAGGAGGTTTCAGACAAGCTATGCCTTTCATGCCTAGCTTCTTTACTTTGGGAGTTATTGCTGGACGTTTAGCATGTTTTGAACTGCAGTCTGCTAGGGCCGAGAAAAGCACCGTAGGAGGTTCCAGGCATGTTCCCTCTTTCCAGGCAAAGGAAAAGGCTGAGAGCCAAAGTGACAGGGTCTGCTTGTGTGTCCTGTTAGGAGGTTTCAGACAAGCTATGCCTTTCATGCCTAGCTTCTTTACTTTGGGAGTTATTGCTGGACGTTTAGCATGTTTTGAACTGCAGTCTGCTAGGGCCGAGAAAAGCACCGTAGGAGGTTCCAGGCATGTTCCCTCTTTCCAGGCAAAGGAAAAGGCTGAGAGCCAAAGTGACAGGGTCTGCTTGTGTGTCCTGTTAGGAGGTTTCAGACAAGCTATGCCTTTCATGCCTAGCTTCTTTACTTTGGGAGTTATTGCTGGACGTTTAGCATGTTTTGAACGGCAGTCTGCTAGGGCCGAGAAAAGCACCGTAGGAGGTTCCAGGCATGTTCCCTCTTTCCAGGCAAAGGAAAAGGCTGAGAGCCAAAGTGTCAGGGTCTGCTTGTGTGTCCTGTTAGGAGGTTTCAGACAAGCTATGCCTTTCATGCCTAGCTTCTTTACTTTGGGAGTTATTGCTGGACGTTTAGCATGTTTTGAACTGCAGTCTGCTAGGGCCGAGAAAAGCACCGTAGGAGGTTCCAGGCATGTTCCCTCTTTCCAGGCAAAGGAAAAGGCTGAGAGCCAAAGTGACAGGGTCTGCTTGTGTGTCCTGTTAGGAGGTTTCAGACAAGCTATGCCTTTCAGTCCTAGCTTCTTTACTTTGGGAGTTATTGCTGGACGTTTAGCATGTTTTGAACTGCAGTCTGCTAGGCCCGAGAAAAGCACCGTAGGAGGTTCCAGGCATGTTCCCTCTTTCCAGGCAAAGGAAAAGGCTGAGAGCCAAAGTGACAGGGTCTGCTTGTGTGTCCTGTTAGGAGGTTTCAGACAAGCTATGCCTTTCATGCCTAGCTTCTTTACTTTGGGAGTTATTGCTGGACGTTTAGCATGTTTTGAACTGCAGTCTGCTAGGGCCGAGAAAAGCACCGTAGGAGGTTCCAGGCATGTTCCCTCTTTCCAGGCAAAGGAAAAGGCTGAGAGCCAAAGTGACAGGGTCTGCTTGTGTGTCCTGTTAGGAGGTTTCAGACAAGCTATGCCTTTCAGTCCTAGCTTCTTTACTTTGGGAGTTATTGCTGGACGTTTAGCATGTTTTGAACTGCAGTCTGCTAGGGCCGAGAAAAGCACCGTAGGAGGTTCCAGGCATGTTCCCTCTTTCCAGGCAAAGGAAAAGGCTGAGAGCCAAAGTGACAGGGTCTGCTTGTGTGTCCTGTTAGGAGGTTTCAGACAAGCTATGCCTTTCAGTCCTAGCTTCTTTACTTTGGGAGTTATTGCTGGACGTTTAGCATGTTTTGAACTGCAGTCTGCTAGGGCCGAGAAAAGCACCGTAGGAGGTTCCAGGCATGTTCCCTCTTTCCAGGCAAAGGAAAAGGCTGAGAGCCAAAGTGACAGGGTCTGCTTGTGTGTCCTGTTAGGAGGTTTCAGACAAGCTATGCCTTTCAGTCCTAGCTTCTTTACTTTGGGAGTTATTGCTGGACGTTTAGCATGTTTTGAACTGCAGTCTGCTAGGGCCGAGAAAAGCACCTTGGAGGTTCCAGGCATGTTCCCTCTTTCCAGGCAAAGGAAAAGGCTGAGAGCCAAAGTGACAGGGTCTGCTTGTGTGTCCTGTTAGGAGGTTTCAGACAAGCTATGCCTTTCAGTCCTAGCTTCTTTACTTTGGGAGTTATTGCTGGACGTTTAGCATGTTTTGAACTGCAGTCTGCTAGGGCCGAGAAAAGCACCGTAGGAGGTTCCAGGCATGTTCCCTCTTTCCAGGCAAAGGAAAAGGCTGAGAGCCAAAGTGACAGGGTCTGCTTGTGTGTCCTGTTAGGAGGTTTCAGACAAGCTATGCCTTTCATGCCTAGCTTCTTTACTTTGGGAGTTATTGCTGGACGTTTAGCATGTTTTGAACTGCAGTCTGCTAGGGCCGAGAAAAAGCACCGTAGGAGGTTCCAGGCATGTTCCCTCTTTCCAGGCAAAGGAAAAGGCTGAGAGCCAAAGTGACAGGGTCTGCTTGTGTGTCCTGTTAGGAGGTTTCAGACAAGCTATGCCTTTCATGCCTAGCTTCTTTACTTTGGGAGTTATTGCTGGACGTTTAGCATGTTTTGAACTGCAGTCTGCTAGGGCCGAGAAAAGCACCGTAGGAGGTTCCAGGCATGTTCCCTCTTTCCAGGCAAAGGAAAAGGCTGAGAGCCAAAGTGACAGGGTCTGCTTGTGTGTCCTGTTAGGAGGTTTCAGACAAGCTATGCCTTTCAGTCCTAGCTTCTTTACTTTGGGAGTTATTGCTGGACGTTTAGCATGTTTTGAACTGCAGTCTGCTAGGGCCGAGAAAAGCACCGTAGGAGGTTCCAGGCATGTTCCCTCTTTCCAGGCAAAGGAAAAGGCTGAGAGCCAAAGTGACAGGGTCTGCTTGTGTGTCCTGTTAGGACGTTTCAGACAAGCTATGCCTTTCATGCCTAGCTTCTTTACTTTGGGAGTTATTGCTGGACGTTTAGCATGTTTTGAACTGCAGTCTGCTAGGGCCGAGAAAGCACCGTAGGAGGTTCCAGGCATGTTCCCTCTTTCCAGGCAAAGGAAAAGGCTGAGAGCCAAAGTGACAGGGTCTGCTTGTGTGTCCTGTTAGGAGGTTTCAGACAAGCTATGCCTTTCATGCCTAGCTTCTTTACTTTGGGAGTTATTGCTGGACGTTTAGCATGTTTTGAACTGCAGTCTGCTAGGGCCGAGAAAAGCACCGTAGGAGGTTCCAGGCATGTTCCCTCTTTCCAGGCAAAGGAAAAGGCTGAGAGCCAAAGTGACAGGGTCTGCTTGTGTGTCCTGTTAGGAGGTTTCAGACAAGCTATGCCTTTCAGTCCTAGCTTCTTTACTTTGGGAGTTATTGCTGGACGTTTAGCATGTTTTGAACTGCAGTCTGCTAGGGCCGAGAAAAGCACCGTAGGAGGTTCCAGGCATGTTCCCTCTTTCCAGGCAAAGGAAAAGGCTGAGAGCCAAAGTGACAGGGTCTGCTTGTGTGTCCTGTTAGGAGGTTTCAGACAAGCTATGCCTTTCAGTCCTAGCTTCTTTACTTTGGGAGTTATTGCTGGACGTTTAGCATGTTTTGAACTGCAGTCTGCTAGGGCCGAGAAAAGCACCGTAGGAGGTTCCAGGCATGTTCCCTCTTTCCAGGCAAAGGAAAAGGCTGAGAGCCAAAGTGACAGGGTCTGCTTGTGTGTCCTGTTAGGAGGTTTCAGACAAGCTATGACTTTCAGTCC
This sequence comes from Rallus limicola, assembly GCA_022605955.1. Classification (NCBI taxonomy): domain Eukaryota; kingdom Metazoa; phylum Chordata; class Aves; order Gruiformes; family Rallidae; genus Rallus; species Rallus limicola. Next base: position 55,427 of record JAKCOZ010000762.1, on the reverse strand, counting down.
TAGCTTCTTTACTTTGGGAGTTATTGCTGGACGTTTAGCATGTTTTGAACTGCAGTCTGCTAGGGCCGAGAAAAGCACCGTAGGAGGTTCCAGGCATGTTCCCTCTTTCCAGGCAAAGGAAAAGGCTGAGAGCCAAAGGGACAGGGTCTGCTTGTCTGTCCTGTTAGGAGGTTTCAGACAAGCTATGCCTTTCATGCCTAGCTTCTTTACTTTGGGAGTTATTGCTGGACGTTTAGCATGTTTTGAACTGCAGTCTGCTAGGGCCGAGAAAAGCACCGTAGGAGGTTCCAGGCATGTTCCCTCTTTCCAGGCAAAGGAAAAGGCTGAGAGCCAAAGTGTCAGGGTCTGCTTGTGTGTCCTGTTAGGAGGTTTCAGACAAGCTATGCCTTTCATGCCTAGCTTCTTTACTTTGGGAGTTATTGCTGGACGTTTAGCATGTTTTGAACTGCAGTCTGCTAGGGCTGAGAAAAGCACCGTAGGAGGTTCCAGGCATGTTCCCTCTTTCCAGGCAAAGGAAAAGGCTGAGAGCCAAAGTGACAGGGTCTGCTTGTGTGTCCTGTTAGGAGGTTTCAGACAAGCTATGCCTTTCATGCCTAGCTTCTTTACTTTGGGAGTTATTGCTGGACGTTTAGCATGTTTTGAACTGCAGTCTGCTAGGGCCGAGAAAAGCACCGTAGGAGCTTCCAGGCATGTTCCCTCTTTCCAGGCAAAGGAAAAGGCTGAGAGCCAAAGTGACAGGGTCTGCTTGTGTGTCCTGTTAGGAGGTTTCAGACAAGCTATGCCTTTCATGCCTAGCTTCTTTACTTTGGGAGTTATTGCTGGACGTTTAGCATGTTTTGAACTGCAGTCTGCTAGGGCCGAGAAAAGCACCGTAGGAGGTTCCAGGCATGTTCCCTCTTTCCAGGCAAAGGAAAAGGCTGAGAGCCAAAGTGACAGGGTCTGCTTGTGTGTCCTGTTAGGAGGTTTCAGACAAGCTATGCCTTTCATGCCTAGCTTCTTTACTTTGGGAGTTATTGCTGGACGTTTAGCATGTTTTGAACTGCAGTCTGCTAGGGCCGAGAAAAGCACCGTAGGAGGTTCCAGGCATGTTCCCTCTTTCCAGGCAAAGGAAAAGGCTGAGAGCCAAAGTGACAGGGTCTGCTTGTGTGTCCTGTTAGGAGGTTTCAGACAAGCTATGCCTTTCATGCCTAGCTTCTTTACTTTGGGAGTTATTGCTGGACGTTTAGCATGTTTTGAACTGCAGTCTGCTAGGGCCGAGAAAAGCACCGTAGGAGGTTCCAGGCATGTTCCCTCTTTCCAGGCAAAGGAAAAGGCTGAGAGCCAAAGTGACAGGGTCTGCTTGTGTGTCCTGTTAGGAGGTTTCAGACAAGCTATGCCTTTCATGCCTAGCTTCTTTACTTTGGGAGTTATTGCTGGACGTTTAGCATGTTTTGAACTGCAGTCTGCTAGGGCCGAGAAAAGCACCGTAGGAGGTTCCAGGCATGTTCCCTCTTTCCAGGCAAAGGAAAAGGCTGAGAGCCAAAGTGACAGGGTCTGCTTGTGTGTCCTGTTAGGAGGTTTCAGACAAGCTATGCCTTTCATGCCTAGCTTCTTTACTTTGGGAGTTATTGCTGGACGTTTAGCATGTTTTGAACGGCAGTCTGCTAGGGCCGAGAAAAGCACCGTAGGAGGTTCCAGGCATGTTCCCTCTTTCCAGGCAAAGGAAAAGGCTGAGAGCCAAAGTGTCAGGGTCTGCTTGTGTGTCCTGTTAGGAGGTTTCAGACAAGCTATGCCTTTCATGCCTAGCTTCTTTACTTTGGGAGTTATTGCTGGACGTTTAGCATGTTTTGAACTGCAGTCTGCTAGGGCCGAGAAAAGCACCGTAGGAGGTTCCAGGCATGTTCCCTCTTTCCAGGCAAAGGAAAAGGCTGAGAGCCAAAGTGACAGGGTCTGCTTGTGTGTCCTGTTAGGAGGTTTCAGACAAGCTATGCCTTTCAGTCCTAGCTTCTTTACTTTGGGAGTTATTGCTGGACGTTTAGCATGTTTTGAACTGCAGTCTGCTAGGCCCGAGAAAAGCACCGTAGGAGGTTCCAGGCATGTTCCCTCTTTCCAGGCAAAGGAAAAGGCTGAGAGCCAAAGTGACAGGGTCTGCTTGTGTGTCCTGTTAGGAGGTTTCAGACAAGCTATGCCTTTCATGCCTAGCTTCTTTACTTTGGGAGTTATTGCTGGACGTTTAGCATGTTTTGAACTGCAGTCTGCTAGGGCCGAGAAAAGCACCGTAGGAGGTTCCAGGCATGTTCCCTCTTTCCAGGCAAAGGAAAAGGCTGAGAGCCAAAGTGACAGGGTCTGCTTGTGTGTCCTGTTAGGAGGTTTCAGACAAGCTATGCCTTTCATGCCTAGCTTCTTTACTTTGGGAGTTATTGCTGGACGTTTAGCATGTTTTGAACTGCAGTCTGCTAGGGCCGAGAAAAGCACCGTAGGAGGTTCCAGGCATGTTCCCTCTTTCCAGGCAAAGGAAAAGGCTGAGAGCCAAAGTGACAGGGTCTGCTTGTGTGTCCTGTTAGGAGGTTTCAGACAAGCTATGCCTTTCAGTCCTAGCTTCTTTACTTTGGGAGTTATTGCTGGACGTTTAGCATGTTTTGAACTGCAGTCTGCTAGGGCCGAGAAAAGCACCGTAGGAGGTTCCAGGCATGTTCCCTCTTTCCAGGCAAAGGAAAAGGCTGAGAGCCAAAGTGACAGGGTCTGCTTGTGTGTCCTGTTAGGAGGTTTCAGACAAGCTATGCCTTTCAGTCCTAGCTTCTTTACTTTGGGAGTTATTGCTGGACGTTTAGCATGTTTTGAACTGCAGTCTGCTAGGGCCGAGAAAAGCACCTTGGAGGTTCCAGGCATGTTCCCTCTTTCCAGGCAAAGGAAAAGGCTGAGAGCCAAAGTGACAGGGTCTGCTTGTGTGTCCTGTTAGGAGGTTTCAGACAAGCTATGCCTTTCAGTCCTAGCTTCTTTACTTTGGGAGTTATTGCTGGACGTTTAGCATGTTTTGAACTGCAGTCTGCTAGGGCCGAGAAAAGCACCGTAGGAGGTTCCAGGCATGTTCCCTCTTTCCAGGCAAAGGAAAAGGCTGAGAGCCAAAGTGACAGGGTCTGCTTGTGTGTCCTGTTAGGAGGTTTCAGACAAGCTATGCCTTTCATGCCTAGCTTCTTTACTTTGGGAGTTATTGCTGGACGTTTAGCATGTTTTGAACTGCAGTCTGCTAGGGCCGAGAAAAGCACCGTAGGAGGTTCCAGGCATGTTCCCTCTTTCCAGGCAAAGGAAAAGGCTGAGAGCCAAAGTGACAGGGTCTGCTTGTGTGTCCTGTTAGGAGGTTTCAGACAAGCTATGCCTTTCATGCCTAGCTTCTTTACTTTGGGAGTTATTGCTGGACGTTTAGCATGTTTTGAACTGCAGTCTGCTAGGGCCGAGAAAAGCACCGTAGGAGGTTCCAGGCATGTTCCCTCTTTCCAGGCAAAGGAAAAGGCTGAGAGCCAAAGTGACAGGGTCTGCTTGTGTGTCCTGTTAGGAGGTTTCAGACAAGCTATGCCTTTCAGTCCTAGCTTCTTTACTTTGGGAGTTATTGCTGGACGTTTAGCATGTTTTGAACTGCAGTCTGCTAGGGCCGAGAAAAGCACCGTAGGAGGTTCCAGGCATGTTCCCTCTTTCCAGGCAAAGGAAAAGGCTGAGAGCCAAAGTGACAGGGTCTGCTTGTCTGTCCTGTTAGGAGGTTTCAGACAAGCTATGCCTTTCATGCCTAGCTTCTTTACTTTGGGAGTTATTGCTGGACGTTTAGCATGTTTTGAACTGCAGTCTGCTAGGGCCGAGAAAAGCACCGTAGGAGGTTCCAGGCATGTTCCCTCTTTCCAGGCAAAGGAAAAGGCTGAGAGCCAAAGTGACAGGGTCTGCTTGTGTGTCCTGTTAGGAAGTTTCAGACAAGCTATGCCTTTCAGTCCTAGCTTCTTTACTTTGGGAGTTATTGCTGGACGTTTAGCATGTTTTGAACTGCAGTCTGCTAGGGCCGAGAAAAGCACCGTAGGAGGTTCCAGGCATGTTCCCTCTTTCCAGGCAAAGGAAAAGGCTGAGAGCCAAAGTGACAGGGTCTGCTTGTGTGTCCTGTTAGGAGGTTTCAGACAAGCTATGCCTTTCAGTCCTAGCTTCTTTACTTTGGGAGTTATTGCTGGACGTTTAGCATGTTTTGAACTGCAGTCTGCTAGGGCCGAGAAAAGCACCGTAGGAGGTTCCAGGCATGTTCCCTCTTTCCAGGCAAAGGAAAAGGCTGAGAGCCAAAGTGACAGGGTCTGCTTGTGTGTCCTGTTAGGAGGTTTCAGACAAGCTATGCCTTTCATGCCTAGCTTCTTTACTTTGGGAGTTATTGCTGGACGTTTAGCATGTTTTGAACTGCAGTCTGCTAGGGCCGAGAAAAGCACCGTAGGAGGTTCCAGGCATGTTCCCTCTTTCCAGGCAAAGGAAAAGGCTGAGAGCCAAAGTGACAGGGTCTGCTTGTGTGTCCTGTTAGGAGGTTTCAGACAAGCTATGCCTTTCAGTCCTAGCTTCTTTACTTTGGGAGTTATTGCTGGACGTTTAGCATGTTTTGAACTGCAGTCTGCTAGGGCCGAGAAAAGCACCGTAGGAGGTTCCAGGCATGTTCCCTCTTTCCAGGCAAAGGAAAAGGCTGAGAGCCAAAGTGACAGGGTCTGCTTGTGTGTCCTGTTAGGAGGTTTCAGACAAGCTATGCCTTTCAGTCCTAGCTTCTTTACTTTGGGAGTTATTGCTGGACGTTTAGCATGTTTTGAACTGCAGTCTGCTAGGGCCGAGAAAAGCACCGTAGGAGGTTCCAGGCATGTTCCCTCTTTCCAGGCAAAGGAAAAGGCTGAGAGCCAAAGTGACAGGGTCTGCTTGTGTGTCCTGTTAGGAGGTTTCAGACAAGCTATGCCTTTCAGTCCTAGCTTCTTTACTTTGGGAGTTATTGCTGGACGTTTAGCATGTTTTGAACTGCAGTCTGCTAGGGCCGAGAAAAGCACCGTAGGAGGTTCCAGGCATGTTCCCTCTTTCCAGGCAAAGGAAAAGGCTGAGAGCCAAAGTGACAGGGTCTGCTTGTGTGTCCTGTTAGGAGGTTTCAGACAAGCTATGCCTTTCAGTCCTAGCTTCTTTACTTTGGGAGTTATTGCTGGACGTTTAGCATGTTTTGAACTGCAGTCTGCTAGGGCCGAGAAAAGCACCGTAGGAGGTTCCAGGCATGTTCCCTCTTTCCAGGCAAAGGAAAAGGCTGAGAGCCAAAGTGAGAGGGTCTGCTTGTGTGTCCTGTTAGGAGGTTTCAGACAAGCTATGCCTTTCATGCCTAGCTTCTTTACTTTGGGAGTTATTGCTGGACGTTTAGCATGTTTTGAACTGCAGTCTGCTAGGGCCGAGAAAAGCACCGTAGGAGGTTCCAGGCATGTTCCCTCTTTCCAGGCAAAGGAAAAGGCTGAGAGCCAAAGTGACAGGGTCTGCTTGTGTGTCCTGTTAGGAGGTTTCAGACAAGCTATGCCTTTCATGCCTAGCTTCTTTACTTTGGGAGTTATTGCTGGACGTTTAGCATGTTTTGAACGGCAGTCTGCTAGGGCCGAGAAAAGCACCGTAGGAGGTTCCAGGCATGTTCCCTCTTTCCAGGCAAAGGAAAAGGCTGAGAGCCAAAGTGACAGGGTCTGCTTGTGTGTCCTGTTAGGAGGTTTCAGACAAGCTATGCCTTTCATGCCTAGCTTCTTTACTTTGGGAGTTATTGCTGGACGTTTAGCATGTTTTGAACTGCAGTCTGCTAGGGCCGAGAAAAGCACCGTAGGAGGTTCCAGGCATGTTCCCTCTTTCCAGGCAAAGGAAAAGGCTGAGAGCCAAAGTGACAGGGTCTGCTTGTGTGTCCTGTTAGGAGGTTTCAGACAAGCTATGCCTTTCAGTCCTAGCTTCTTTACTTTGGGAGTTATTGCTGGACGTTTAGCATGTTTTGAACTGCAGTCTGCTAGGGCCGAGAAAAGCACCGTAGGAGGTTCCAGGCATGTTCCCTCTTTCCAGGCAAAGGAAAAGGCTGAGAGCCAAAGTGACAGGGTCTGCTTGTGTGTCCTGTTAGGAGGTTTCAGACAAGCTATGCCTTTCATGCCTAGCTTCTTTACTTTGGGAGTTATTGCTGGACGTTTAGCATGTTTTGAACTGCAGTCTGCTAGGGCCGAGAAAAGCACCGTAGGAGGTTCCAGGCATGTTCCCTCTTTCCAGGCAAAGGAAAAGGCTGAGAGCCAAAGTGACAGGGTCTGCTTGTGTGTCCTGTTAGGAGGTTTCAGACAAGCTATGCCTTTCAGTCCTAGCTTCTTTACTTTGGGAGTTATTGCTGGACGTTTAGCATGTTTTGAACTGCAGTCTGCTAGGGCCGAGAAAAGCACCGTAGGAGGTTCCAGGCATGTTCCCTCTTTCCAGGCAAAGGAAAAGGCTGAGAGCCAAAGTGACAGGGTCTGCTTGTGTGTCCTGTTAGGAGGTTTCAGACAAGCTATGCCTTTCAGTCCTAGCTTCTTTACTTTGGGAGTTATTGCTGGACGTTTAGCATGTTTTGAACTGCAGTCTGCTAGGGCCGAGAAAAGCACCGTAGGAGGTTCCAGGCATGTTCCCTCTTTCCAGGCAAAGGAAAAGGCTGAGAGCCAAAGTGACAGGGTCTGCTTGTGTGTCCTGTTAGGAGGTTTCAGACAAGCTATGCCTTTCAGTCCTAGCTTCTTTACTTTGGGAGTTATTGCTGGACGTTTAGCATGTTTTGAACTGCAGTCTGCTAGGGCCGAGAAAAGCACCTTGGAGGTTCCAGGCATGTTCCCTCTTTCCAGGCAAAGGAAAAGGCTGAGAGCCAAAGTGACAGGGTCTGCTTGTGTGTCCTGTTAGGAGGTTTCAGACAAGCTATGCCTTTCAGTCCTAGCTTCTTTACTTTGGGAGTTATTGCTGGACGTTTAGCATGTTTTGAACTGCAGTCTGCTAGGGCCGAGAAAAGCACCGTAGGAGGTTCCAGGCATGTTCCCTCTTTCCAGGCAAAGGAAAAGGCTGAGAGCCAAAGTGACAGGGTCTGCTTGTGTGTCCTGTTAGGAGGTTTCAGACAAGCTATGCCTTTCATGCCTAGCTTCTTTACTTTGGGAGTTATTGCTGGACGTTTAGCATGTTTTGAACTGCAGTCTGCTAGGGCCGAGAAAAGCACCGTAGGAGGTTCCAGGCATGTTCCCTCTTTCCAGGCAAAGGAAAAGGCTGAGAGCCAAAGTGACAGGGTCTGCTTGTGTGTCCTGTTAGGAGGTTTCAGACAAGCTATGCCTTTCATGCCTAGCTTCTTTACTTTGGGAGTTATTGCTGGACGTTTAGCATGTTTTGAACTGCAGTCTGCTAGGGCCGAGAAAAGCACCGTAGGAGGTTCCAGGCATGTTCCCTCTTTCCAGGCAAAGGAAAAGGCTGAGAGCCAAAGTGACAGGGTCTGCTTGTGTGTCCTGTTAGGAGGTTTCAGACAAGCTATGCCTTTCAGTCCTAGCTTCTTTACTTTGGGAGTTATTGCTGGACGTTTAGCATGTTTTGAACTGCAGTCTGCTAGGGCCGAGAAAAGCACCGTAGGAGGTTCCAGGCATGTTCCCTCTTTCCAGGCAAAGGAAAAGGCTGAGAGCCAAAGTGACAGGGTCTGCTTGTCTGTCCTGTTAGGAGGTTTCAGACAAGCTATGCCTTTCATGCCTAGCTTCTTTACTTTGGGAGTTATTGCTGGACGTTTAGCATGTTTTGAACTGCAGTCTGCTAGGGCCGAGAAAAGCACCGTAGGAGGTTCCAGGCATGTTCCCTCTTTCCAGGCAAAGGAAAAGGCTGAGAGCCAAAGTGACAGGGTCTGCTTGTGTGTCCTGTTAGGAAGTTTCAGACAAGCTATGCCTTTCAGTCCTAGCTTCTTTACTTTGGGAGTTATTGCTGGACGTTTAGCATGTTTTGAACTGCAGTCTGCTAGGGCCGAGAAAAGCACCGTAGGAGGTTCCAGGCATGTTCCCTCTTTCCAGGCAAAGGAAAAGGCTGAGAGCCAAAGTGACAGGGTCTGCTTGTGTGTCCTGTTAGGAGGTTTCAGACAAGCTATGCCTTTCAGTCCTAGCTTCTTTACTTTGGGAGTTATTGCTGGACGTTTAGCATGTTTTGAACTGCAGTCTGCTAGGGCCGAGAAAAGCACCGTAGGAGGTTCCAGGCATGTTCCCTCTTTCCAGGCAAAGGAAAAGGCTGAGAGCCAAAGTGACAGGGTCTGCTTGTGTGTCCTGTTAGGAGGTTTCAGACAAGCTATGCCTTTCATGCCTAGCTTCTTTACTTTGGGAGTTATTGCTGGACGTTTAGCATGTTTTGAACTGCAGTCTGCTAGGGCCGAGAAAAGCACCGTAGGAGGTTCCAGGCATGTTCCCTCTTTCCAGGCAAAGGAAAAGGCTGAGAGCCAAAGTGACAGGGTCTGCTTGTGTGTCCTGTTAGGAGGTTTCAGACAAGCTATGCCTTTCAGTCCTAGCTTCTTTACTTTGGGAGTTATTGCTGGACGTTTAGCATGTTTTGAACTGCAGTCTGCTAGGGCCGAGAAAAGCACCGTAGGAGGTTCCAGGCATGTTCCCTCTTTCCAGGCAAAGGAAAAGGCTGAGAGCCAAAGTGACAGGGTCTGCTTGTGTGTCCTGTTAGGAGGTTTCAGACAAGCTATGCCTTTCAGTCCTAGCTTCTTTACTTTGGGAGTTATTGCTGGACGTTTAGCATGTTTTGAACTGCAGTCTGCTAGGGCCGAGAAAAGCACCGTAGGAGGTTCCAGGCATGTTCCCTCTTTCCAGGCAAAGGAAAAGGCTGAGAGCCAAAGTGACAGGGTCTGCTTGTGTGTCCTGTTAGGAGGTTTCAGACAAGCTATGCCTTTCAGTCCTAGCTTCTTTACTTTGGGAGTTATTGCTGGACGTTTAGCATGTTTTGAACTGCAGTCTGCTAGGGCCGAGAAAAGCACCGTAGGAGGTTCCAGGCATGTTCCCTCTTTCCAGGCAAAGGAAAAGGCTGAGAGCCAAAGTGACAGGGTCTGCTTGTGTGTCCTGTTAGGAGGTTTCAGACAAGCTATGCCTTTCAGTCCTAGCTTCTTTACTTTGGGAGTTATTGCTGGACGTTTAGCATGTTTTGAACTGCAGTCTGCTAGGGCCGAGAAAAGCACCGTAGGAGGTTCCAGGCATGTTCCCTCTTTCCAGGCAAAGGAAAAGGCTGAGAGCCAAAGTGAGAGGGTCTGCTTGTGTGTCCTGTTAGGAGGTTTCAGACAAGCTATGCCTTTCATGCCTAGCTTCTTTACTTTGGGAGTTATTGCTGGACGTTTAGCATGTTTTGAACTGCAGTCTGCTAGGGCCGAGAAAAGCACCGTAGGAGGTTCCAGGCATGTTCCCTCTTTCCAGGCAAAGGAAAAGGCTGAGAGCCAAAGTGACAGGGTCTGCTTGTGTGTCCTGTTAGGAGGTTTCAGACAAGCTATGCCTTTCAGTCCTAGCTTCTTTACTTTGGGAGTTATTGCTGGACGTTTAGCATGTTTTGAACTGCAGTCTGCTAGGGCCGAGAAAAGCACCGTAGGAGGTTCCAGGCATGTTCCCTCTTTCCAGGCAAAGGAAAAGGCTGAGAGCCAAAGTGACAGGGTCTGCTTGTGTGTCCTGTTAGGAGGTTTCAGACAAGCTATGCCTTTCATGCCTAGCTTCTTTACTTTGGGAGTTATTGCTGGACGTTTAGCATGTTTTGAACTGCAGTCTGCTAGGGCCGAGAAAAGCACCGTAGGAGGTTCCAGGCATGTTCCCTCTTTCCAGGCAAAGGAAAAGGCTGAGAGCCAAAGTGACAGGGTCTGCTTGTGTGTCCTGTTAGGAGGTTTCAGACAAGCTATGCCTTTCATGCCTAGCTTCTTTACTTTGGGAGTTATTGCTGGACGTTTAGCATGTTTTGAACTGCAGTCTGCTAGGGCCGAGAAAAGCACCGTAGGAGGTTCCAGGCATGTTCCCTCTTTCCAGGCAAAGGAAAAGGCTGAGAGCCAAAGTGACAGGGTCTGCTTGTGTGTCCTGTTAGGAGGTTTCAGACAAGCTATGCCTTTCATGCCTAGCTTCTTTACTTTGGGAGTTATTGCTGGACGTTTAGCATGTTTTGAACTGCAGTCTGCTAGGGCCGAGAAAAGCACCGTAGGAGGTTCCAGGCATGTTCCCTCTTTCCAGGCAAAGGAAAAGGCTGAGAGCCAAAGTGACAGGGTCTGCTTGTGTGTCCGGTTAGGAGGTTTCAGACAAGCCTTGCCTTTCATGCCTAGCTTCTTTACTTTGGGAGTTATTGCTGGACGTTTAGCATGTTTTGAACTGCAGTCTGCTAGGGCCGAGAAAAGCACCGTAGGAGGTTCCAGGCATGTTCCCTCTTTCCAGGCAAAGGAAAAGGCTGAGAGCCAAAGTGACAGGGTCTGCTTGTGTGTCCTGTTAGGAGGTTTCAGACAAGCTATGCCTTTCATGCCTAGCTTCTTTACTTTGGGAGTTATTGCTGGACGTTTAGCATGTTTTGAACTGCAGTCTGCTATGGCCGAGAAAAGCACCGTAGGAGGTTCCAGGCATGTTCCCTCTTTCCAGGCAAAGGAAAAGGCTGAGAGCCAAAGTGACAGGGTCTGCTTGTGTGTCCTGTTAGGAGGTTTCAGACAAGCTATGCCTTTCATGCCTAGCTTCTTTACTTTGGGAGTTATTGCTGGACGTTTAGCATGTTTTGAACTGCAGTCTGCTAGGGCCGAGAAAAGCACCGTAGGAGGTTCCAGGCATGTTCCCTCTTTCCAGGCAAAGGAAAAGGCTGAGAGCCAAAGTGACAGGGTCTGCTTGTGTGTCCTGTTAGGAGGTTTCAGACAAGCTATGCCTTTCATGCCTAGCTTCTTTACTTTGGGAGTTATTGCTGGACGTTTAGCATGTTTTGAACTGCAGTCTGCTAGGGCCGAGAAAAGCACCGTAGGAGGTTCCAGGCATGTTCCCTCTTTCCAGGCAAAGGAAAAGGCTGAGAGCCAAAGTGACAGGGTCTGCTTGTGTGTCCTGTTAGGAGGTTTCAGACAAGCTATGCCTTTCATGCCTAGCTTCTTTACTTTGGGAGTTATTGCTGGACGTTTAGCATGTTTTGAACTGCAGTCTGCTAGGGCCGAGAAAAGCACCGTAGGAGGTTCCAGGCATGTTCCCTCTTTCCAGGCAAAGGAAAAGGCTGAGAGCCAAAGTGACAGGGTCTGCTTGTGTGTCCTGTTAGGAGGTTTCAGACAAGCTATGCCTTTCATGCCTAGCTTCTTTACTTTGGGAGTTATTGCTGGACGTTTAGCATGTTTTGAACTGCAGTCTGCTAGGGCCGAGAAAAGCACCGTAGGAGGTTCCAGGCATGTTCCCTCTTTCCAAGCAAAGGAAAAGGCGGAGAGCCAAAGTGACAGGGTCTGCTTGTGTGTCCTGTTAGGAGGTTTCAGACAAGCTATGCCTTTCATGCCTAGCTTCTTTACTTTGGGAGTTATTGCTGGACGTTTAGCATGTTTTGAACTGCAGTCTGCTAGGGCCGAGAAAAGCACCGTAGGAGGTTCCAGGCATGTTCCCTCTTTCCAGGCAAAGGAAAAGGCTGAGAGCCAAAGTGACAGGGTCTGCTTGTGTGTCCTGTTAGGAGGTTTCAGACAAGCTATGCCTTTCAGTCCTAGCTTCTTTACTTTGGGAGTTATTGCTGGACGTTTAGCATGTTTTGAACTGCAGTCTGCTAGGGCCGAGAAAAGCACCGTAGGAGGTTCCAGGCATGTTCCCTCTTTCCAGGCAAAGGAAAAGGCTGAGAGCCAAAGTGACAGGGTCTGCTTGTGTGTCCTGTTAGGAGGTTTCAGACAAGCTATGCCTTTCAGTCCTAGCTTCTTTACTTTGGGAGTTATTGCTGGACGTTTAGCATGTTTTGAACTGCAGTCTGCTAGGGCCGAGAAAAGCACCGTAGGAGGTTCCAGGCATGTTCCCTCTTTCCAGGCAAAGGAAAAGGCTGAGAGCCAAAGTGACAGGGTCTGCTTGTGTGTCCTGTTAGGAGGTTTCAGACAAGCTATGCCTTTCAGTCCTAGCTTCTTTACTTTGGGAGTTATTGCTGGACGTTTAGCATGTTTTGAACTGCAGTCTGCTAGGGCCGAGAAAAGCACCGTAGGATGTTCCAGGCATGTTCCCTCTTTCCAGGCAAAGGAAAAGGCTGAGAGCCAAAGTGACAGGGTCTGCTTGTGTGTCCTGTTAGGAGGTTTCAGACAAGCTATGCCTTTCAGGCCTAGCTTCTTTACTTTGGGAGTTATTGCTGGACGTTTAGCATGTTTTGAACTGCAGTCTGCTAGGGCCGAGAAAAGCACCGTAGGAGGTTCCAGGCATGTTCCCTCTTTCCAGGCAAAGGAAAAGGCTGAGAGCCAAAGTGACAGGGTCTGCTTGTGTGTCCTGTTAGGAGGTTTCAGACAAGCTATGCCTTTCAGTCCTAGCTTCTTTACTTTGGGAGTTATTGCTGGACGTTTAGCATGTTTTGAACTGCAGTCTGCTAGGGCCGAGAAAAGCACCGTAGGAGGTTCCAGGCATGTTCCCTCTTTCCAGGCAAAGGAAAAGGCTGAGAGCCAAAGTGACAGGGTCTGCTTGTGTGTCCTGTTAGGAGGTTTCAGACAAGCCTTGCCTTTCATGCCTAGCTTCTTTACTTTGGGAGTTATTGCTGGACGTTTAGCATGTTTTGAACTGCAGTCTGCTAGGGCCGAGAAAAGCACCGTAGGAGGTTCCAGGCATGTTCCCTCTTTCCAGGCAAAGGAAAAGGCTGAGAGCCAAAGTGACAGGGTCTGCTTGTGTGTCCTGTTAGGAGGTTTCAGACAAGCTATGCCTTTCATGCCTAGCTTCTTTACTTTGGGAGTTATTGCTGGACGTTTAGCATGTTTTGAACTGCAGTCTGCTATGGCCGAGAAAAGCACCGTAGGAGGTTCCAGGCATGTTCCCTCTTTCCAGGCAAAGGAAAAGGCTGAGAGCCAAAGTGACAGGGTCTGCTTGTGTGTCCTGTTAGGAGGTTTCAGACAAGCTATGCCTTTCATGCCTAGCTTCTTTACTTTGGGAGTTATTGCTGGACGTTTAGCATGTTTTGAACTGCAGTCTGCTAGGGCCGAGAAAAGCACCGTAGGAGGTTCCAGGCATGTTCCCTCTTTCCAAGCAAAGGAAAAGGCGGAGAGCCAAAGTGACAGGGTCTGCTTGTGTGTCCTGTTAGGAGGTTTCAGACAAGCTATGCCTTTCATGCCTAGCTTCTTTACTTTGGGAGTTATTGCTGGACGTTTAGCATGTTTTGAACTGCAGTCTGCTAGGGCCGAGAAAAGCACCGTAGGAGGTTCCAGGCATGTTCCCTCTTTCCAGGCAAAGGAAAAGGCTGAGAGCCAAAGTGACAGGGTCTGCTTGTGTGTCCTGTTAGGAGGTTTCAGACAAGCTATGCCTTTCAGTCCTAGCTTCTTTACTTTGGGAGTTATTGCTGGACGTTTAGCATGTTTTGAACTGCAGTCTGCTAGGGCCGAGAAAAGCACCGTAGGAGGTTCCAGGCATGTTCCCTCTTTCCAGGCAAAGGAAAAGGCTGAGAGCCAAAGTGACAGGGTCTGCTTGTGTGTCCTGTTAGGAGGTTTCAGACAAGCTATGCCTTTCAGTCCTAGCTTCTTTACTTTGGGAGTTATTGCTGGACGTTTAGCATGTTTTGAACTGCAGTCTGCTAGGGCCGAGAAAAGCACCGTAGGAGGTTCCAGGCATGTTCCCTCTTTCCAGGCAAAGGAAAAGGCTGAGAGCCAAAGTGACAGGGTCTGCTTGTGTGTCCTGTTAGGAGGTTTCAGACAAGCTATGCCTTTCAGTCCTAGCTTCTTTACTTTGGGAGTTATTGCTGGACGTTTAGCATGTTTTGAACTGCAGTCTGCTAGGGCCGAGAAAAGCACCGTAGGAGGTTCCAGGCATGTTCCCTCTTTCCAGGCAAAGGAAAAGGCTGAGAGCCAAAGTGACAGGGTCTGCTTGTGTGTCCTGTTAGGAGGTTTCAGACAAGCTATGCCTTTCAGGCCTAGCTTCTTTACTTTGGGAGTTATTGCTGGACGTTTAGCATGTTTTGAACTGCAGTCTGCTAGGGCCGAGAAAAGCACCGTAGGAGGTTCCAGGCATGTTCCCTCTTTCCAGGCAAAGGAAAAGGCTGAGAGCCAAAGTGACAGGGTCTGCTTGTGTGTCCTGTTAGGAGGTTTCAGACAAGCTATGCCTTTCAGTCCTAGCTTCTTTACTTTGGGAGTTATTGCTGGACGTTTAGCATGTTTTGAACTGCAGTCTGCTAGGGCCGAGAAAAGCACCGTAGGAGGTTCCAGGCATGTTCCCTCTTTCCAGGCAAAGGAAAAGGCTGAGAGCCAAAGTGACAGGGTCTGCTTGTGTGTCCTGTTAGGAGGATTCAGACAAGCCTTGCCTTTCATGCCTAGCTTCTTTACTTTGGGAGTTATTGCTGGACGTTTAGCATGTTTTGAACTGCAGTCTGCTAGGGCCGAGAAAAGCACCGTAGGAGGTTCCAGGCATGTTCCCTCTTTCCAGGCAAAGGAAAAGGCTGAGAGCCAAAGTGACAGGGTCTGCTTGTGTGTCCTGTTAGGAGGTTTCAGACAAGCTATGCCTTTCATGCCTAGCTTCTTTACTTTGGGAGTTATTGCTGGACGTTTAGCATGTTTTGAACTGCAGTCTGCTATGGCCGAGAAAAGCACCGTAGGAGGTTCCAGGCATGTTCCCTCTTTCCAGGCAAAGGAAAAGGCTGAGAGCCAAAGTGACAGGGTCTGCTTGTGTGTCCTGTTAGGAGGTTTCAGACAAGCTATGCCTTTCATGCCTAGCTTCTTTACTTTGGGAGTTATTGCTGGACGTTTAGCATGTTTTGAACTGCAGTCTGCTAGGGCCGAGAAAAGCACCGTAGGAGGTTCCAGGCATGTTCCCTCTTTCCAGGCAAAGGAAAAGGCTGAGAGCCAAAGTGACAGGGTCTGCTTGTCTGTCCTGTTAGGAGGTTTCAGACAAGCTATGCCTTTCATGCCTAGCTTCTTTACTTTGGGAGTTATTGCTGGACGTTTAGCATGTTTTGAACTGCAGTCTGCTAGGGCCGAGAAAAGCACCGTAGGAGGTTCCAGGCATGTTCCCTCTTTCCAGGCAAAGGAAAAGGCTGAGAGCCAAAGTGACAGGGTCTGCTTGTGTGTCCTGTTAGGAGGTTTCAGACAAGCTATGCCTTTCATGCCTAGCTTCTTTACTTTGGGAGTTATTGCTGGACGTTTAGCATGTTTTGAACTGCAGTCTGCTAGGGCCGAGAAAAGCACCGTAGGAGGTTCCAGGCATGTTCCCTCTTTCCAGGCAAAGGAAAAGGCTGAGAGCCAAAGTGTCAGGGTCTGCTTGTGTGTCCTGTTAGGAGGTTTCAGACAAGCTATGCCTTTCATGCCTAGCTTCTTTACTTTGGGAGTTATTGCTGGACGTTTAGCATGTTTTGAACTGCAGTCTGCTAGGGCCGAGAAAAGCACCGTAGGAGGTTCCAGGCATGTTCCCTCTTTCCAAGCAAAGGAAAAGGCGGAGAGCCAAAGTGACAGGGTCTGCTTGTGTGTCCTGTTAGGAGGTTTCAGACAAGCTATGCCTTTCATGCCTAGCTTCTTTACTTTGGGAGTTATTGCTGGACGTTTAGCATGTTTTGAACTGCAGTCTGCTAGGGCCGAGAAAAGCACCGTAGGAGGTTCCAGGCATGTTCCCTCTTTCCAGGCAAAGGAAAAGGCTGAGAGCCAAAGTGACAGGGTCTGCTTGTGTGTCCTGTTAGGAGGTTTCAGACAAGCTATGCCTTTCAGTCCTAGCTTCTTTACTTTGGGAGTTATTGCTGGACGTTTAGCATGTTTTGAACTGCAGTCTGCTAGGGCCGAGAAAAGCACCGTAGGAGGTTCCAGGCATGTTCCCTCTTTCCAGGCAAAGGAAAAGGCTGAGAGCCAAAGTGACAGGGTCTGCTTGTGTGTCCTGTTAGGAGGTTTCAGACAAGCTATGCCTTTCATGCCTAGCTTCTTTACTTTGGGAGTTATTGCTGGACGTTTAGCATGTTTTGAACTGCAGTCTGCTAGGGCCGAGAAAAGCACCGTAGGAGGTTCCAGGCATGTTCCCTCTTTCCAGGCAAAGGAAAAGGCTGAGAGCCAAAGTGACAGGGTCTGCTTGTGTGTCCTGTTAGGAGGTTTCAGACAAGCCTTGCCTTTCATGCCTAGCTTCTTTACTTTGGGAGTTATTGCTGGACGTTTAGCATGTTTTGAACTGCAGTCTGCTAGGGCCGAGAAAAGCACCGTAGGAGGTTCCAGGCATGTTCCCTCTTTCCAGGCAAAGGAAAAGGCTGAGAGCCAAAGTGACAGGGTCTGCTTGTGTGTCCTGTTAGGAGGTTTCAGACAAGCTATGCCTTTCAGTCCTAGCTTCTTTACTTTGGGAGTTATTGCTGGACGTTTAGCATGTTTTGAACTGCAGTCTGCTAGGGCCGAGAAAAGCACCGTAGGAGGTTCCAGGCATGTTCCCTCTTTCCAGGCAAAGGAAAAGGCTGAGAGCCAAAGTGACAGGGTCTGCTTGTGTGTCCTGTTAGGAGGTTTCAGACAAGCTATGCCTTTCAGTCCTAGCTTCTTTACTTTGGGAGTTATTGCTGGACGTTTAGCATGTTTTGAACTGCAGTCTGCTAGGGCCGAGAAAAGCACCGTAGGAGGTTCCAGGCATGTTCCCTCTTTCCAGGCAAAGGAAAAGGCTGAGAGCCAAAGTGACAGGGTCTGCTTGTGTGTCCTGTTAGTAGGTTTCAGACAAGCTATGCCTTTCAGTCCTAGCTTCCTTACTTTGGGAGTTATTGCTGGACGTTTAGCATGTTTTGAACTGCAGTCTGCTAGGGCCGAGGAAAGCACCGTAGGAGGTTCCAGGCATGTTCCCTCTTTCCAGGCAAAGGAAAAGGCTGAGAGCCAAAGTGACAGGGTCTGCTTGTGTGTCCTGTTAGGAGGTTTCAGACAAGCTATGCCTTTCAGTCCTAGCTTCTTTACTTTGGGAGTTATTGCTGGACGTTTAGCATGTTTTGAACTGCAGTCTGCTAGGGCCGAGAAAAGCACCGTAGGAGGTTCCAGGCATGTTCCCTCTTTCCAGGCAAAGGAAAAGGCTGAGAGCCAAAGTGACAGGGTCTGCTTGTGTGTCCTGTTAGGAGGTTTCAGACAAGCTATGCCTTTCAGTCCTAGCTTCTTTACTTTGGGAGTTATTGCTGGACGTTTAGCATGTTTTGAACTGCAGTCTGCTAGGGCCGAGAAAAGCACCGTAGGAGGTTCCAGGCATGTTCCCTCTTTCCAGGCAAAGGAAAAGGCTGAGAGCCAAAGTGACAGGGTCTGCTTGTGTGTCCTGTTAGGAGGTTTCAGACAAGCTATGCCTTTCATGCCTAGCTTCTTTACTTTGGGAGTTATTGCTGGACGTTTAGCATGTTTTGAACTGCAGTCTGCTAGGGCCGAGAAAAGCACCGTAGGAGGTTCCAGGCATGTTCCCTCTTTCCAGGCAAAGGAAAAGGCTGAGAGCCAAAGTGACAGGGTCTGCTTGTGTGTCCTGTTAGGAGGTTTCAGACAAGCTATGCCTTTCAGGCCTAGCTTCTTTACTTTGGGAGTTATTGCTGGACGTTTAGCATGTTTTGAACTGCAGTCTGCTAGGGCCGAGAAAAGCACCGTAGGAGGTTCCAGGCATGTTCCCTCTTTCCAGGCAAAGGAAAAGGCTGAGAGCCAAAGTGACAGGGTCTGCTTGTGTGTCCTGTTAGGAGGTTTCAGACAAGCTATGCCTTTCAGTCCTAGCTTCTTTACTTTGGGAGTTATTGCTGGACGTTTAGCATGTTTTGAACTGCAGTCTGCTAGGGCCGAGAAAAGCACCGTAGGAGGTTCCAGGCATGTTCCCTCTTTCCAGGCAAAGGAAAAGGCTGAGAGCCAAAGTGACAGGGTCTGCTTGTGTGTCCTGTTAGGAGGTTTCAGACAAGCTATGCCTTTCATGCCTAGCTTCTTTACTTTGGGAGTTATTGCTGGACGTTTAGCATGTTTTGAACTGCAGTCTGCTAGGGCCGAGAAAAGCACCGTAGGAGGTTCCAGGCATGTTCCCTCTTTCCAGGCAAAGGAAAAGGCTGAGAGCCAAAGTGACAGGGTCTGCTTGTGTGTCCTGTTAGGAGGTTTCAGACAAGCTATGCCTTTCATGCCTAGCTTCTTTACTTTGGGAGTTATTGCTGGACGTTTAGCATGTTTTGAACTGCAGTCTGCTAGGGCCGAGAAAAGCACCGTAGGAGGTTCCAGGCATGTTCCCTCTTTCCAGGCAAAGGAAAAGGCTGAGAGCCAAAGTGACAGGGTCTGCTTGTGTGTCCTGTTAGGAGGTTTCAGACAAGCTATGCCTTTCATGCCTAGCTTCTTTACTTTGGGAGTTATTGCTGGACGTTTAGCATGTTTTGAACTGCAGTCTGCTAGGGCCGAGAAAAGCACCGTAGGAGGTTCCAGGCATGTTCCCTCTTTCCAGGCAAAGGAAAAGGCTGAGAGCCAAAGTGACAGGGTCTGCTTGTGTGTCCTGTTAGGAGGTTTCAGACAAGCTATGCCTTTCATGCCTAGCTTCTTTACTTTGGGAGTTATTGCTGGACGTTTAGCATGTTTTGAACTGCAGTCTGCTAGGGCCGAGAAAAGCACCGTAGGAGGTTCCAGGCATGTTCCCTCTTTCCAGGCAAAGGAAAAGGCTGAGAGCCAAAGTGTCAGGGTCTGCTTGTGTGTCCTGTTAGGAGGTTTCAGACAAGCTATGCCTTTCATGCCTAGCTTCTTTACTTTGGGAGTTATTGCTGGACGTTTAGCATGTTTTGAACTGCAGTCTGCTAGGGCCGAGAAAAGCACCGTAGGAGGTTCCAGGCATGTTCCCTGTTTCGAGGCAAAGGAAAAGGCTGAGAAACAAAGTGACAGGGTCTGCTTGTGTGTCCTGTTAGGAGGTTTCAGACAAGCTATGCCTTTCAGTCCTAGCTTCTTTACTTTGGGAGTTATTGCTGGACGTTTAGCATGTTTTGAACTGCAGTCTGCTAGGGCCGATAATAGCACCGTAGGAGGTTCCAGGCATGTTCCCTCTTTCCAGGCAAAGGAAAAGGCTGAGAGCCAAAGTGACAGGGTCTGCTTGTGTGTCCTGTTAGGAGGTTTCAGACAAGCTATGCCTTTCAGTCCTAGCTTCTTTACTTTGGGAGTTATTGCTGGACGTTTAGCATGTTTTGAACTGCAGTCTGCTAGGGCCGAGAAAAGCACCGTAGGAGGTTCCAGGCATGTTCCCTCTTTCCAGGCAAAGGAAAAGGCTGAGAGCCAAAGTGACAGGGTCTGCTTGTGTGTCCTGTTAGGAGGTTTCAGACAAGCTATGCCTTTCAGTCCTAGCTTCTTTACTTTGGGAGTTATTGCTGGACGTTTAGCATGTTTTGAACTGCAGTCTGCTAGGGCCGAGAAAAGCACCGTAGGAGGTTCCAGGCATGTTCCCTCTTTCCAGGCAAAGGAAAAGGCTGAGAGCCAAAGTGACAGGGTCTGCTTGTGTGTCCTGTTAGGAGGTTTCAGACAAGCTATGCCTTTCATGCCTAGCTTCTTTACTTTGGGAGTTATTGCTGGACGTTTAGCATGTTTTGAACTGCAGTCTGCTAGGGCCGAGAAAAGCACCGTAGGAGGTTCCAGGCATGTTCCCTCTTTCCAGGCAAAGGAAAAGGCTGAGAGCCAAAGTGACAGGGTCTGCTTGTGTGTCCTGTTAGGAGGTTTCAGAGAAGCTATGCCTTTCATGCCTAGCTTCTTTACTTTGGGAGTTATTGCTGGACGTTTAGCATGTTTTGAACTGCAGTCTGCTAGGGCCGAGAAAAGCACCGTAGGAGGTTCCAGGCATGTTCCTTCTTTCCAGGCAAAGGAAAAGGCTGAGAGCCAAAGTGACAGGGTCTGCTTGTGTGTCCTGTTAGGAGGTTTCAGACAAGCTATGCCTTTCATGCCTAGCTTCTTTACTTTGGGAGTTATTGCTGGACGTTTAGCATGTTTTGAACTGCAGTCTGCTAGGGCCGAGAAAAGCACCGTAGGAGGTTCCAGGCATGTTCCCTCTTTCCAGGCAAAGGAAAAGGCTGAGAGCCAAAGTGACAGGGTCTGCTTGTGTGTCCTGTTAGGAGGTTTCAGACAAGCTATGCCTTTCAGTCCTAGCTTCTTTACTTTGGGAGTTATTGCTGGACGTTTAGCATGTTTTGAACTGCAGTCTGCTAGGGCCGAGAAAAGCACCGTAGGAGGTTCCAGGCATGTTCCCTCTTTCCAGGCAAAGGAAAAGGCTGAGAGCCAAAGTGACAGGGTCTGCTTGTGTGTCCTGTTAGGAGGTTTCAGACAAGCTATGCCTTTCAGTCCTAGCTTCTTTACTTTGGGAGTTATTGCTGGACGTTTAGCATGTTTTGAACTGCAGTCTGCTAGGGCCGAGAAAAGCACCGTAGGAGGTTCCAGGCATGTTCCCTCTTTCCAGGCAAAGGAAAAGGCTGAGAGCCAAAGTGACAGGGTCTGCTTGTGTGTCCTGTTAGGAGGTTTCAGACAAGCTATGCCTTTCAGTCCTAGCTTCTTTACTTTGGGAGTTATTGCTGGACGTTTAGCATGTTTTGAACTGCAGTCTGCTAGGGCCGAGAAAAGCACCGTAGGAGGTTCCAGGCATGTTCCCTCTTTCCAGGCAAAGGAAAAGGCTGAGAGCCAAAGTGACAGGGTCTGCTTGTGTGTCCTGTTAGGAGGTTTCAGACAAGCTATGCCTTTCATGCCTAGCTTCTTTACTTTGGGAGTTATTGCTGGACGTTTAGCATGTTTTGAACTGCAGTCTGCTAGGGCCGAGAAAAGCACCGTAGGAGGTTCCAGGCATGTTCCCTCTTTCCAGGCAAAGGAAAAGGCTGAGAGCCAAAGTGACAGGGTCTGCTTGTGTGTCCTGTTAGGAGGTTTCAGACAAGCTATGCCTTTCAGTCCTAGCTTCTTTACTTTGGGAGTTATTGCTGGACGTTTAGCATGTTTTGAACTGCAGTCTGCTAGGGCCGAGAAAAGCACCGTAGGAGGTTCCAGGCATGTTCCCTCTTTCCAGGCAAAGGAAAAGGCTGAGAGCCAAAGTGACAGGGTCTGCTTGTGTGTCCTGTTAGGAGGTTTCAGACAAGCTATGCCTTTCATGCCTAGCTTCTTTACTTTGGGAGTTATTGCTGGACGTTTAGCATGTTTTGAACTGCAGTCTGCTAGGGCCGAGAAAAGCACCGTAGGAGGTTCCAGGCATGTTCCCTCTTTCCAGGCAAAGGAAAAGGCTGAGAGCCAAAGTGACAGGGTCTGCTTGTGTGTCCTGTTAGGAGGTTTCAGACAAGGTATGCCTTTCATGCCTAGCTTCTTTACTTTGGGAGTTATTGCTGGACGTTTAGCATGTTTTGAACTGCAGTCTGCTAGGGCCGAGAAAAGCACCGTAGGAGGTTCCAGGCATGTTCCCTCTTTCCAAGCAAAGGAAAAGGCGGAGAGCCAAAGTGACAGGGTCTGCTTGTGTGTCCTGTTAGGAGGTTTCAGACAAGCTATGCCTTTCATGCCTAGCTTCTTTACTTTGGGAGTTATTGCTGGACGTTTAGCATGTTTTGAACTGCAGTCTGCTAGGGCCGAGAAAAGCACCGTAGGAGGTTCCAGGCATGTTCCCTCTTTCCAGGCAAAGGAAAAGGCTGAGAGCCAAAGTGACAGGGTCTGCTTGTGTGTCCTGTTAGGAGGTTTCAGACAAGCTATGCCTTTCAGTCCTAGCTTCTTTACTTTGGGAGTTATTGCTGGACGTTTAGCATGTTTTGAACTGCAGTCTGCTAGGGCCGAGAAAAGCACCGTAGGAGGTTCCAGGCATGTTCCCTCTTTCCAGGCAAAGGAAAAGGCTGAGAGCCAAAGTGACAGGGTCTGCTTGTGTGTCCTGTTAGGAGGTTTCAGACAAGCTATGCCTTTCAGTCCTAGCTTCTTTACTTTGGGAGTTATTGCTGGACGTTTAGCATGTTTTGAACTGCAGTCTGCTAGGGCCGAGAAAAGCACCGTAGGAGGTTCCAGGCATGTTCCCTCTTTCCAGGCAAAGGAAAAGGCTGAGAGCCAAAGTGACAGGGTCTGCTTGTGTGTCCTGTTAGGAGGTTTCAGACAAGCTATGCCTTTCAGTCCTAGCTTCTTTACTTTGGGAGTTATTGCTGGACGTTTAGCATGTTTTGAACTGCAGTCTGCTAGGGCCGAGAAAAGCACCGTAGGAGGTTCCAGGCATGTTCCCTCTTTCCAGGCAAAGGAAAAGGCTGAGAGCCAAAGTGACAGGGTCTGCTTGTGTGTCCTGTTAGGAGGTTTCAGACAAGCTATGCCTTTCAGGCCTAGCTTCTTTACTTTGGGAGTTATTGCTGGACGTTTAGCATGTTTTGAACTGCAGTCTGCTAGGGCCGAGAAAAGCACCGTAGGAGGTTCCAGGCATGTTCCCTCTTTCCAGGCAAAGGAAAAGGCTGAGAGCCAAAGTGACAGGGTCTGCTTGTGTGTCCTGTTAGGAGGTTTCAGACAAGCTATGCCTTTCATGCCTAGCTTCTTTACTTTGGGAGTTATTGCTGGACGTTTAGCATGTTTTGAACTGCAGTCTGCTAGGGCCGAGAAAAGCACCGTAGGAGGTTCCAGGCATGTTCCCTCTTTCCAGGCAAAGGAAAAGGCTGAGAGCCAAAGTGACAGGGTCTGCTTGTGTGTCCTGTTAGGAGGTTTCAGACAAGCTATGCCTTTCATGCCTAGCTTCTTTACTTTGGGAGTTATTGCTGGACGTTTAGCATGTTTTGAACTGCAGTCTGCTAGGGCCGAGAAAAGCACCGTAGGAGGTTCCAGGCATGTTCCCTCTTTCCAGGCAAAGGAAAAGGCTGAGAGCCAAAGTGACAGGGTCTGCTTGTGTGTCCTGTTAGGAGGTTTCAGACAAGCTATGCCTTTCATGCCTAGCTTCTTTACTTTGGGAGTTATTGCTGGACGTTTAGCATGTTTTGAACTGCAGTCTGCTAGGGCCGAGAAAAGCACCGTAGGAGGTTCCAGGCATGTTCCCTCTTTCCAGGCAAAGGAAAAGGCTGAGAGCCAAAGTGACAGGGTCTGCTTGTGTGTCCTGTTAGGAGGTTTCAGACAAGCTATGCCTTTCAGTCCTAGCTTCTTTACTTTGGGAGTTATTGCTGGACGTTTAGCATGTTTTGAACTGCAGTCTGCTAGGGCCGAGAAAAGCACCGTAGGAGGTTCCAGGCATGTTCCCTCTTTCCAGGCAAAGGAAAAGGCTGAGAGCCAAAGTGACAGGGTCTGCTTGTGTGTCCTGTTAGGAGGTTTCAGACAAGCTATGCCTTTCAGTCCTAGCTTCTTTACTTTGGGAGTTATTGCTGGACGTTTAGCATGTTTTGAACTGCAGTCTGCTAGGGCCGAGAAAAGCACCGTAGGAGGTTCCAGGCATGTTCCCTCTTTCCAGGCAAAGGAAAAGGCTGAGAGCCAAAGTGACAGGGTCTGCTTGTGTGTCCTGTTAGGAGGTTTCAGACAAGCTATGCCTTTCAGTCCTAGCTTCTTTACTTTGGGAGTTATTGCTGGACGTTTAGCATGTTTTGAACTGCAGTCTGCTAGGGCCGAGAAAAGCACCGTAGGAGGTTCCAGGCATGTTCCCTCTTTCCAGGCAAAGGAAAAGGCTGAGAGCCAAAGTGACAGGGTCTGCTTGTGTGTCCTGTTAGGAGGTTTCAGACAAGCTATGCCTTTCAGGCCTAGCTTCTTTACTTTGGGAGTTATTGCTGGACGTTTAGCATGTTTTGAACTGCAGTCTGCTAGGGCCGAGAAAAGCACCGTAGGAGGTTCCAGGCATGTTCCCTCTTTCCAGGCAAAGGAAAAGGCTGAGAGCCAAAGTGACAGGGTCTGCTTGTCTGTCCTGTTAGGAGGTTTCAGACAAGCTATGCCTTTCATGCCTAGCTTCTTTACTTTGGGAGTTATTGCTGGACGTTTAGCATGTTTTGAACTGCAGTCTGCTAGGGCCGAGAAAAGCACCGTAGGAGGTTCCAGGCATGTTCCCTCTTTCCAGGCAAAGGAAAAGGCTGAGAGCCAAAGTGACAGGGTCTGCTTGTGTGTCCTGTTAGGAGGTTTCAGACAAGCTATGCCTTTCATGCCTAGCTTCTTTACTTTGGGAGTTATTGCTGGACGTTTAGCATGTTTTGAACTGCAGTCTGCTAGGGCCGAGAAAAGCACCGTAGGAGGTTCCAGGCATGTTCCCTCTTTCCAGGCAAAGGAAAAGGCTGAGAGCCAAAGTGACAGGGTCTGCTTGTGTGTCCTGATAGGAGGTTTCAGACAAGCTATGCCTTTCATGCCTAGCTTCTTTACTTTGGGAGTTATTGCTGGACGTTTAGCATGTTTTGAACTGCAGTCTGCTAGGGCCGAGAAAAGCACCGTAGGAGGTTCCAGGCATGTTCCCTCTTTCCAGGCAAAGGAAAAGGCTGAGAGCCAAAGTGACAGGGTCTGCTTGTGTGTCCTGTTAGGAGGTTTCAGACAAGCCTTGCCTTTCATGCCTAGCTTCTTTACTTTGGGAGTTATTGCTGGACGTTTAGCATGTTTTGAACTGCAGTCTGCTAGGGCCGAGAAAAGCACCGTAGGAGGTTCCAGGCATGTTCCCTCTTTCCAGGCAAAGGAAAAGGCTGAGAGCCAAAGTGACAGGGTCTGCTTGTGTGTCCTGTTAGGAGGTTTCAGACAAGCTATGCCTTTCAGTCCTAGCTTCTTTACTTTGGGAGTTATTGCTGGACGTTTAGCATGTTTTGAACTGCAGTCTGCTAGGGCCGAGAAAAGCACCGTAGGAGGTTGCAGGCATGTTCCCTCTTTCCAGGCAAAGGAAAAGGCTGAGAGCCAAAGTGACAGGGTCTGCTTGTGTGTCCTGTTAGGAGGTTTCAGACAAGCTATGCCTTTCATGCCTAGCTTCTTTACTTTGGGAGTTATTGCTGGACGTTTAGCATGTTTTGAACTGCAGTCTGCTAGGGCCGAGAAAAGCACCGTAGGAGGTTCCAGGCATGTTCCCTCTTTCCAGGCAAAGGAAAAGGCTGAGAGCCAAAGTGACAGGGTCTGCTTGTGTGTCCTGTTAGGAGGTTTCAGACAAGCTATGCCTTTCATGCCTAGCTTCTTTACTTTGGGAGTTATTGCTGGACGTTTAGCATGTTTTGAACTGCAGTCTGCTAGGGCCGAGAAAAGCACCGTAGGAGGTTCCAGGCATGTTCCCTCTTTCCAGGCAAAGGAAAAGGCTGAGAGCCAAAGTGTCAGGGTCTGCTTGTGTGTCCTGTTAGGAGGTTTCAGACAAGCTATGCCTTTCAGTCCTAGCTTCTTTACTTTGGGAGTTATTGCTGGACGTTTAGCATGTTTTGAACTGCAGTCTGCTAGGGCCGAGAAAAGCACCGTAGGAGGTTCCAGGCATGTTCCCTCTTTCCAGGCAAAGGAAAAGGCTGAGAGCCAAAGTGACAGGGTCTGCTTGTGTGTCCTGTTAGGAGGTTTCAGACAAGCTATGCCTTTCATGCCTAGCTTCTTTACTTTGGGAGTTATTGCTGGACGTTTAGCATGTTTTGAACTGCAGTCTGCTAGGGCCGAGAAAAGCACCGTAGGAGGTTCCAGGCATGTTCCCTCTTTCCAGGCAAAGGAAAAGGCTGAGAGCCAAAGTGACAGGGTCTGCTTGTGTGTCCTGTTAGGAGGTTTCAGACAAGCCTTGCCTTTCATGCCTAGCTTCTTTACTTTGGGAGTTATTGCTGGACGTTTAGCATGTTTTGAACTGCAGTCTGCTAGGGCCGAGAAAAGCACCGTAGGAGGTTCCAGGCATGTTCCCTCTTTCCAGGCAAAGGAAAAGGCTGAGAGCCAAAGTGACAGGGTCTGCTTGTGTGTCCTGTTAGGAGGTTTCAGACAAGCTATGCCTTTCAGGCCTAGCTTCTTTACTTTGGGAGTTATTGCTGGACGTTTAGCATGTTTTGAACTGCAGTCTG
Source organism: Rallus limicola (assembly GCA_022605955.1). Taxonomy (NCBI): domain Eukaryota; kingdom Metazoa; phylum Chordata; class Aves; order Gruiformes; family Rallidae; genus Rallus; species Rallus limicola. Next base: position 29,432 of record JAKCOZ010000762.1, on the reverse strand, counting down.
CTAGGGCCGAGAAAAGCACCGTAGGAGGTTCCAGGCATGTTCCCTCTTTCCAGGCAAAGGAAAAGGCTGAGAGCCAAAGTGACAGGGTCTGCTTGTGTGTCCTGTTAGGAGGTTTCAGACAAGCTATGCCTTTCAGTCCTAGCTTCTTTACTTTGGGAGTTACTGCTGGACGTTTAGCATGTTTTGAACTGCAGTCTGCTAGGGCCGAGAAAAGCACCGTAGGAGGTTCCAGGCATGTTCCCTCTTTCCAGGCAAAGGAAAAGGCTGAGAGCCAAAGTGACAGGGTCTGCTTGTGTGTCCTGTTAGGAGGTTTCAGACAAGCTATGCCTTTCAGTCCTAGCTTGTTTACTTTGGGAGTTATTGCTGGACGTTTAGCATGTTTTGAACTGCAGTCTGCTAGGGCCGAGAAAAGCACCGTAGGAGGTTCCAGGCATGTTCCCTCTTTCCAGGCAAAGGAAAAGGCTGAGAGCCAAAGTGACAGGGTCTGCTTGTGTGTCCTGTTAGGAGGTTTCAGACAAGCTATGCCTTTCAGTCCTAGCTTCTTTACTTTGGGAGTTATTGCTGGACGTTTAGCATGTTTTGAACTGCAGTCTGCTAGGGCCGAGAAAAGCACCGTAGGAGGTTCCAGGCATGTTCCCTCTTTCCAGGCAAAGGAAAAGGCTGAGAGCCAAAGTGACAGGGTCTGCTTGTGTGTCCTGTTAGGAGGTTTCAGACAAGCTATGCCTTTCATGCCTAGCTTCTTTACTTTGGGAGTTATTGCTGGACGTTTAGCATGTTTTGAACTGCAGTCTGCTAGGGCCGAGAAAAGCACCGTAGGAGGTTCCAGGCATGTTCCCTCTTTCCAGGCAAAGGAAAAGGCTGAGAGCCAAAGTGTCAGGGTCTGCTTGTGTGTCCTGTTAGGAGGTTTCAGACAAGCTATGCCTTTCAGTCCTAGCTTCTTTACTTTGGGAGTTATTGCTGGACGTTTAGCATGTTTTGAACTGCAGTCTGCTAGGGCCGAGAAAAGCACCGTAGGAGGTTCCAGGCATGTTCCCTCTTTCCAGGCAAAGGAAAAGGCTGAGAGCCAAAGTGACAGGGTCTGCTTGTGTGTCCTGTTAGGAGGTTTCAGACAAGCTATGCCTTTCATGCCTAGCTTCTTTACTTTGGGAGTTATTGCTGGACGTTTAGCATGTTTTGAACTGCAGTCTGCTAGGGCCGAGAAAAGCACCGTAGGAGGTTCCAGGCATGTTCCCTCTTTCCAGGCAAAGGAAAAGGCTGAGAGCCAAAGTGACAGGGTCTGCTTGTGTGTCCTGATAGGAGGTTTCAGACAAGCTATGCCTTTCATGCCTAGCTTCTTTACTTTGGGAGTTATTGCTGGACGTTTAGCATGTTTTGAACTGCAGTCTGCTAGGGCCGAGAAAAGCACCGTAGGAGGTTCCAGGCATGTTCCCTCTTTCCAGGCAAAGGAAAAGGCTGAGAGCCAAAGTGACAGGGTCTGCTTGTGTGTCCTGTTAGGAGGTTTCAGACAAGCCTTGCCTTTAATGCCTAGCTTCTTTACTTTGGGAGTTATTGCTGGACGTTTAGCATGTTTTGAACTGCAGTCTGCTAGGGCCGAGAAAAGCACCGTAGGAGGTTCCAGGCATGTTCCCTCTTTCCAGGCAAAGGAAAAGGCTGAGAGCCAAAGTGACAGGGTCTGCTTGTGTGTCCTGTTAGGAGGTTTCAGACAAGCTATGCCTTTCAGTCCTAGCTTCTTTACTTTGGGAGTTATTGCTGGACGTTTAGCATGTTTTGAACTGCAGTCTGCTAGGGCCGAGAAAAGCACCGTAGGAGGTTCCAGGCATGTTCCCTCTTTCCAGGCAAAGGAAAAGGCTGAGAGCCAAAGTGACAGGGTCTGCTTGTGTGTCCTGTTAGGAGGTTTCAGACAAGCTATGCCTTTCAGTCCTAGCTTCTTTACTTTGGGAGTTATTGCTGGACGTTTAGCATGTTTTGAACTGCAGTCTGCTAGGGCCGAGAAAAGCACCGTAGGAGGTTCCAGGCATGTTCCCTCTTTCCAGGCAAAGGAAAAGGCTGAGAGCCAAAGTGACAGGGTCTGCTTGTGTGTCCTGTTAGGAGGTTTCAGACAAGCTATGCCTTTCATGCCTAGCTTCTTTACTTTGGGAGTTATTGCTGGACGTTTAGCATGTTTTGAACTGCAGTCTGCTAGGGCCGAGAAAAGCACCGTAGGAGGTTCCAGGCATGTTCCCTCTTTCCAGGCAAAGGAAAAGGCTGAGAGCCAAAGTGACAGGGTCTGCTTGTGTGTCCTGTTAGGAGGTTTCAGACAAGCTATGCCTTTCAGTCCTAGCTTCTTTACTTTGGGAGTTATTGCTGGACGTTTAGCATGTTTTGAACTGCAGTCTGCTAGGGCCGAGAAAAGCACCGTAGGAGGTTCCAGGCATGTTCCCTCTTTCCAGGCAAAGGAAAAGGCTGAGAGCCAAAGTGACAGGGTCTGCTTGTGTGTCCTGTTAGGAGGTTTCAGACAAGCTATGCCTTTCATGCCTAGCTTCTTTACTTTGGGAGTTATTGCTGGACGTTTAGCATGTTTTGAACTGCAGTCTGCTAGGGCCGAGAAAAGCACCGTAGGAGGTTCCAGGCATGTTCCCTCTTTCCAGGCAAAGGAAAAGGCTGAGAGCCAAAGTGACAGGGTCTGCTTGTGTGTCCTGTTAGGAGGTTTCAGACAAGCTATGCCTTTCAGTCCTAGCTTCTTTACTTTGGGAGTTATTGCTGGACGTTTAGCATGTTTTGAACTGCAGTCTGCTATGGCCGAGAAAAGCACCGTAGGAGGTTCCAGGCATGTTCCCTCTTTCCAGGCAAAGGAAAAGGCTGAGAGCCAAAGTGACAGGGTCTGCTTGTGTGTCCTGTTAGGAGGTTTCAGACAAGCTATGCCTTTCAGGCCTAGCTTCTTTACTTTGGGAGTTATTGCTGGACGTTTAGCATGTTTTGAACTGCAGTCTGCTAGGGCCGAGAAAAGCACCGTAGGAGGTTCCAGGCATGTTCCCTCTTTCCAGGCAAAGGAAAAGGCTGAGAGCCAAAGTGACAGGGTCTGCTTGTGTGTCCTGTTAGGAGGTTTCAGACAAGCTATGCCTTTCAGTCCTAGCTTCTTTACTTTGGGAGTTATTGCTGGACGTTTAGCATGTTTTGAACTGCAGTCTGCTAGGGCCGAGAAAAGCACCGTAGGAGGTTCCAGGCATGTTCCCTCTTTCCAGGCAAAGGAAAAGGCTGAGAGCCAAAGTGACAGGGTCTGCTTGTGTGTCCTGTTAGGAGGTTTCAGACAAGCTATGCCTTTCATGCCTAGCTTCTTTACTTTGGGAGTTATTGCTGGACGTTTAGCATGTTTTGAACTGCAGTCTGCTAGGGCCGAGAAAAGCACCGTAGGAGGTTCCAGGCATGTTCCCTCTTTCCAGGCAAAGGAAAAGGCTGAGAGCCAAAGTGACAGGGTCTGCTTGTGTGTCCTGTTAGGAGGTTTCAGACAAGCTATGCCTTTCAGTCCTAGCTTCTTTACTTTGGGAGTTATTGCTGGACGTTTAGCATGTTTTGAACTGCAGTCTGCTAGGGCCGAGAAAAGCACCGTAGGAGGTTCCAGGCATGTTCCCTCTTTCCAGGCAAAGGAAAAGGCTGAGAGCCAAAGTGACAGGGTCTGCTTGTGTGTCCTGTTAGGAGGTTTCAGACAAGCTATGCCTTTCATGCCTAGCTTCTTTACTTTGGGAGTTATTGCTGGACGTTTAGCATGTTTTGAACTGCAGTCTGCTAGGGCCGAGAAAAGCACCGTAGGAGGTTCCAGGCATGTTCCCTCTTTCCAGGCAAAGGAAAAGGCTGAGAGCCAAAGTGACAGGGTCTGCTTGTGTGTCCTGTTAGGAGGTTTCAGACAAGCTATGCCTTTCATGCCTAGCTTCTTTACTTTGGGAGTTATTGCTGGACGTTTAGCATGTTTTGAACTGCAGTCTGCTAGGGCCGAGAAAAGCACCGTAGGAGGTTCCAGGCATGTTCCCTCTTTCCAGGCAAAGGAAAAGGCTGAGAGCCAAAGTGACAGGGTCTGCTTGTGTGTCCTGTTAGGAGGTTTCAGACAAGCTATGCCTTTCAGTCCTAGCTTCTTTACTTTGGGAGTTATTGCTGGACGTTTAGCATGTTTTGAACTGCAGTCTGCTAGGGCCGAGAAAAGCACCGTAGGAGGTTCCAGGCATGTTCCCTCTTTCCAGGCAAAGGAAAAGGCTGAGAGCCAAAGTGTCAGGGTCTCCTTGTGTGTCCTGTTAGGAGGTTTCAGACAAGCTATGCCTTTCATGCCTAGCTTCTTTACTTTGGGAGTTATTGCTGGACGTTTAGCATGTTTTGAACTGCAGTCTGCTAGGGCCGAGAAAAGCACCGTAGGAGGTTCCAGGCATGTTCCCTGTTTCGAGGCAAAGGAAAAGGCTGAGAACCAAAGTGACAGGGTCTGCTTGTGTGTCCTGTTAGGAGGTTTCAGACAAGCTATGCCTTTCAGTCCTAGCTTCTTTACTTTGGGAGTTATTGCTGGACGTTTAGCATGTTTTGAACTGCAGTCTGCTAGGGCCGATAATAGCACCGTAGGAGGTTCCAGGCATGTTCCCTCTTTCCAGGCAAAGGAAAAGGCTGAGAGCCAAAGTGTCAGGGTCTCCTTGTGTGTCCTGTTAGGAGGTTTCAGACAAGCTATGCCTTTCAGTCCTAGCTTCTTTACTTTGGGAGTTATTGCTGGACGTTTAGCATGTTTTGAACTGCAGTCTGCTAGGGCCGAGAAAAGCACCGTAGGAGGTTCCAGGCATGTTCCCTCTTTCCAGGCAAAGGAAAAGGCTGAGAGCCAAAGTGACAGGGTCTGCTTGTGTGTCCTGTTAGGAGGTTTCAGACAAGCTATGCCTTTCAGTCCTAGCTTCTTTACTTTGGGAGTTATTGCTGGACGTTTAGCATGTTTTGAACTGCAGTCTGCTAGGGCCGAGAAAAGCACCGTAGGAGGTTCCAGGCATGTTCCCTCTTTCCAGGCAAAGGAAAAGGCTGAGAGCCAAAGTGACAGGGTCTGCTTGTGTGTCCTGTTAGGAGGTTTCAGACAAGCTATGCCTTTCATGCCTAGCTTCTTTACTTTGGGAGTTATTGCTGGACGTTTAGCATGTTTTGAACTGCAGTCTGCTAGGGCCGAGAAAAGCACCGTAGGAGGTTCCAGGCATGTTCCCTCTTTCCAGGCAAAGGAAAAGGCTGAGAGCCAAAGTGACAGGGTCTGCTTGTGTGTCCTGTTAGGAGGTTTCAGACAAGCTATGCCTTTCATGCCTAGCTTCTTTACTTTGGGAGTTATTGCTGGACGTTTAGCATGTTTTGAACTGCAGTCTGCTAGGGCCGAGAAAAGCACCGTAGGAGGTTCCAGGCATGTTCCCTCTTTCCAGGCAAAGGAAAAGGCTGAGAGCCAAAGTGACAGGGTCTGCTTGTGTGTCCTGTTAGGAGGTTTCAGACAAGCTATGCCTTTCAGTCCTAGCTTCTTTACTTTGGGAGTTATTGCTGGACGTTTAGCATGTTTTGAACTGCAGTCTGCTAGGGCCGATAATAGCACCGTAGGAGGTTCCAGGCATGTTCCCTCTTTCCAGGCAAAGGAAAAGGCTGAGAGCCAAAGTGACAGGGTCTGCTTGTGTGTCCTGTTAGGAGGTTTCAGACAAGCTATGCCTTTCATGCCTAGCTTCTTTACTTTGGGAGTTATTGCTGGACGTTTAGCATGTTTTGAACTGCAGTCTGCTAGGGCCGAGAAAAGCACCGTAGGAGGTTCCAGGCATGTTCCCTCTTTCCAGGCAAAGGAAAAGGCTGAGAGCCAAAGTGACAGGGTCTGCTTGTGTGTCCTGTTAGGAGGTTTCAGACAAGCTATGCCTTTCATGCCTAGCTTCTTTACTTTGGGAGTTATTGCTGGACGTTTAGCATGTTTTGAACTGCAGTCTGCTAGGGCCGAGAAAAGCACCGTAGGAGGTTCCAGGCATGTTCCCTCTTTCCAGGCAAAGGAAAAGGCTGAGAGCCAAAGTGACAGGGTCTGCTTGTGTGTCCTGTTAGGAGGTTTCAGACAAGCTATGCCTTTCAGTCCTAGCTTCTTTACTTTGGGAGTTATTGCTGGACGTTTAGCATGTTTTGAACTGCAGTCTGCTAGGGCCGAGAAAAGCACCGTAGGAGGTTCCAGGCATGTTCCCTCTTTCCAGGCAAAGGAAAAGGCTGAGAGCCAAAGTGACAGGGTCTGCTTGTGTGTCCTGTTAGGAGGTTTCAGACAAGCTATGCCTTTCATGCCTAGCTTCTTTACTTTGGGAGTTATTGCTGGACGTTTAGCATGTTTTGAACTGCAGTCTGCTAGGGCCGAGAAAAGCACCGTAGGAGGTTCCAGGCATGTTCCCTCTTTCCAGGCAAAGGAAAAGGCTGAGAGCCAAAGTGACAGGGTCTGCTTGTGTGTCCTGTTAGGAGGTTTCAGACAAGCTATGCCTTTCAGTCCTAGCTTCTTTACTTTGGGAGTTATTGCTGGACGTTTAGCATGTTTTGAACTGCAGTCTGCTAGTGCCGAGAAAAGCACCGTAGGAGGTTCCAGGCATGTTCCCTCTTTCCAGGCAAAGGAAAAGGCTGAGAGCCAAAGTGACAGGGTCTGCTTGTGTGTCCTGTTAGGAGGTTTCAGACAAGCTATGCCTTTCAGTCCTAGCTTCTTTACTTTGGGAGTTATTGCTGGACGTTTAGCATGTTTTGAACTGCAGTCTGCTAGGGCCGAGAAAAGCACCGTAGGAGGTTCCAGGCATGTTCCCTCTTTCCAGGCAAAGGAAAAGGCTGAGAGCCAAAGTGACAGGGTCTGCTTGTGTGTCCTGTTAGGAGGTTTCAGACAAGCTATGCCTTTCATGCCTAGCTTCTTTACTTTGGGAGTTATTGCTGGACGTTTAGCATGTTTTGAACTGCAGTCTGCTAGGGCCGAGAAAAGCACCGTAGGAGGTTCCAGGCATGTTCCCTCTTTCCAGGCAAAGGAAAAGGCTGAGAGCCAAAGTGACAGGGTCTGCTTGTGTGTCCTGTTAGGAGGTCATACAAGCTATGCCTTTCATGCCTAGCTTCTTTACTTTGGGAGTTATTGCTGGACGTTTAGCATGTTTTGAACTGCAGTCTGCTAGGGCCGAGAAAAGCACCGTAGGAGGTTCCAGGCATGTTCCCTCTTTCCAGGCAAAGGAAAAGGCTGAGAGCCAAAGTGACAGGGTCTGCTTGTGTGTCCTGTTAGGAGGTTTCAGACAAGCTATGCCTTTCAGTCCTAGCTTCTTTACTTTGGGAGTTATTGCTGGACGTTTAGCATGTTTTGAACTGCAGTCTGCTAGGGCCGAGAAAAGCACCGTAGGAGGTTCCAGGCATGTTCCCTCTTTCCAGGCAAAGGAAAAGGCTGAGAGCCAAAGTGACAGGGTCTGCTTGTGTGTCCTGTTAGGAGGTTTCAGACAAGCTATGCCTTTCATGCCTAGCTTCTTTACTTTGGGAGTTATTGCTGGACGTTTAGCATGTTTTGAACTGCAGTCTGCTAGGGCCGAGAAAAGCACCGTAGGAGGTTCCAGGCATGTTCCCTCTTTCCAGGCAAAGGAAAAGGCTGAGAGCCAAAGTGACAGGGTCTGCTTGTGTGTCCTGTTAGGAGGTTTCAGACAAGCTATGCCTTTCATGCCTAGCTTCTTTACTTTGGGAGTTATTGCTGGACGTTTAGCATGTTTTGAACTGCAGTCTGCTAGGGCCGAGAAAAGCACCGTAGGAGGTTCCAGGCATGTTCCCTCTTTCCAGGCAAAGGAAAAGGCTGAGAGCCAAAGTGACAGGGTCTGCTTGTGTGTCCTGTTAGGAGGTTTCAGACAAGCTATGCCTTTCAGTCCTAGCTTCTTTACTTTGGGAGTTATTGCTGGACGTTTAGCATGTTTTGAACTGCAGTCTGCTAGGGCCGAGAAAAGCACCGTAGGAGGTTCCAGGCATGTTCCCTCTTTCCAGGCAAAGGAAAAGGCTGAGAGCCAAAGTGACAGGGTCTGCTTGTGTGTCCTGTTAGGAGGTTTCAGACAAGCTATGCCTTTCAGTCCTAGCTTCTTTACTTTGGGAGTTATTGCTGGACGTTTAGCATGTTTTGTACTGCAGTCTGCTAGGGCCGAGAAAAGCACCGTTAGGAGGTTCCAGGCATGTACCCTCTTTCCAGGCAAAGGAAAAGGCTGAGAGCCAAAGTGACAGGGTCTGCTTGTGTGTCCTGTTAGGAGGTTTCAGACAAGCTATGCCTTTCATGCCTAGCTTCTTTACTTTGGGAGTTATTGCTGGACGTTTAGCATGTTTTGAACTGCAGTCTGCTAGGGCCGAGAAAAGCACCGTAGGAGGTTCCAGGCATGTTCCCTCTTTCCAGGCAAAGGAAAAGGCTGAGAGCCAAAGTGACAGGGTCTGCTTGTGTGTCCTGTTAGGAGGTTTCAGACAAGCTATGCCTTTCATGCCTAGCTTCTTTACTTTGGGAGTTATTGCTGGACGTTTAGCATGTTTTGAACTGCAGTCTGCTAGGGCCGAGAAAAGCACCGTAGGAGGTTCCAGGCATGTTCCCTCTTTCCAGGCAAAGGAAAAGGCTGAGAGCCAAAGTGACAGGGTCTGCTTGTGTGTCCTGTTAGGAGGTTTCAGACAAGCTATGCCTTTCATGCCTAGCTTCTTTACTTTGGGAGTTATTGCTGGACGTTTAGCATGTTTTGAACTGCAGTCTGCTAGGGCCGAGAAAAGCACCGTAGGAGGTTCCAGGCATGTTCCCTCTTTCCAGGCAAAGGAAAAGGCTGAGAGCCAAAGTGACAGGGTCTGCTTGTGTGTCCTGTTAGGAGGTTTCAGACAAGCTATGCCTTTCAGTCCTAGCTTCTTTACTTTGGGAGTTATTGCTGGACGTTTAGCATGTTTTGAACTGCAGTCTGCTAGGGCCGAGAAAAGCACCGTAGGAGGTTCCAGGCATGTTCCCTCTTTCCAGGCAAAGGAAAAGGCTGAGAGCCAAAGTGACAGGGTCTGCTTGTGTGTCCTGTTAGGAGGTTTCAGACAAGCTATGCCTTTCATGCCTAGCTTCTTTACTTTGGGAGTTATTGCTGGACGTTTAGCATGTTTTGAACTGCAGTCTGCTAGGGCCGAGAAAAGCACCGTAGGAGGTTCCAGGCATGTTCCCTCTTTCCAGGCAAAGGAAAAGGCTGAGAGCCAAAGTGACAGGGTCTGCTTGTGTGTCCTGTTAGGAGGTTTCAGACAAGCTATGCCTTTCAGGCCTAGCTTCTTTACTTTGGGAGTTATTGCTGGACGTTTAGCATGTTTTGAACTGCAGTCTGCTAGGGCCGAGAAAAGCACCGTAGGAGGTTCCAGGCATGTTCCCTCTTTCCAGGCAAAGGAAAAGGCTGAGAGCCAAAGTGACAGGGTCTGCTTGTGTGTCCTGTTATGAGGTTTCAGACAAGCTATGCCTTTCAGTCCTAGCTTCTTTACTTTGGGAGTTATTGCTGGACGTTTAGCATGTTTTCAACTGCAGTCTGCTAGGGCCGAGAAAAGCACCGTAGGAGGTTCCAGGCATGTTCCCTCTTTCCAGGCAAAGGAAAATGCTGAGAGCCAAAGTGACAGGGTCTGCTTGTGTGTCCTGTTAGGAGGTTTCAGACAAGCTATGCCTTTCATGCCTAGCTTCTTTACTTTGGGAGTTATTGCTGGACGTTTAGCATGTTTTGCACTGCAAACTGCTAGGGCCGAGAAAAGCACCGTAGGAGGTTCCAGGCATGTTCCCTCTTTCCAGGCAAAGGAAAAGGCTGAGAGCCAAAGTGTCAGGGTCTGCTTGTGTGTCCTGTTAGGAGGTTTCAGACAAGCTATGCCTTTCAGTCCTAGCTTCTTTACTTTGGGAGTTATTGCTGGACGTTTAGCATGTTTTGAACTGCAGTCTGCTAGGGCCGAGAAAAGCACCGTAGGAGGTTCCAGGCATGTTCCCTCTTTCCAGGCAAAGGAAAAGGCTGAGAGCCAAAGTGACAGGGTCTGCTTGTGTGTCCTGTTAGGAGGTTTCAGACAAGCTATGCCTTTCATGCCTAGCTTCTTTACTTTGGGAGTTATTGCTGGACGTTTAGCATGTTTTGTACTGCAGTCTGCTAGGGCCGAGAAAAGCACCGTTAGGAGGTTCCAGGCATGTTCCCTCTTTCCAGGCAAAGGAAAAGGCTGAGAGCCAAAGTGACAGGGTCTGCTTGTGTGTCCTGTTAGGAGGTTTCAGACAAGCTATGCCTTTCATGCCTAGCTTCTTTACTTTGGGAGTTATTGCTGGACGTTTAGCATGTTTTGAACTGCAGTCTGCTAGGGCCGAGAAAAGCACCGTAGGAGGTTCCAGGCATGTTCCCTCTTTCCAGGCAAAGGAAAAGGCTGAGAGCCAAAGTGACAGGGTCTGCTTGTGTGTCCTGTTAGGAGGTTTCAGACAAGCTATGCCTTTCATGCCTAGCTTCTTTACTTTGGGAGTTATTGCTGGACGTTTAGCATGTTTTGAACTGCAGTCTGCTAGGGCAGAGAAAAGCACCGTAGGAGGTTCCAGGCATGTTCCCTCTTTCCAGGCAAAGGAAAAGGCTGAGAGCCAAAGTGACAGGGTCTGCTTGTGTGTCCTGTTAGGAGGTTTCAGACAAGCTATGCCTTTCATGCCTAGCTTCTTTACTTTGGGAGTTATTGCTGGACGTTTAGCATGTTTTGAACTGCAGTCTGCTAGGGCCGAGAAAAGCACCGTAGGAGGTTCCAGGCATGTTCCCTCTTTCCAGGCAAAGGAAAAGGCTGAGAGCCAAAGTGACAGGGTCTGCTTGTGTGTCCTGTTAGGAGGTTTCAGACAAGCTATGCCTTTCAGTCCTAGCTTCTTTACTTTGGGAGTTATTGCTGGACGTTTAGCATGTTTTGAACTGCAGTCTGCTAGGGCCGAGAAAAGCACCGTAGGAGGTTCCAGGCATGTTCCCTCTTTCCAGGCAAAGGAAAAGGCTGAGAGCCAAAGTGACAGGGTCTGCTTGTGTGTCCTGTTAGGAGGTTTCAGACAAGCTATGCCTTTCATGCCTAGCTTCTTTACTTTGGGAGTTATTGCTGGACGTTTAGCATGTTTTGAACTGCAGTCTGCTAGGGCCGAGAAAAGCACCGTAGGAGGTTCCAGGCATGTTCCCTCTTTCCAGGCAAAGGAAAAGGCTGAGAGCCAAAGTGACAGGGTCTGCTTGTGTGTCCTGTTAGGAGGTTTCAGACAAGCTATGCCTTTCAGGCCTAGCTTCTTTACTTTGGGAGTTATTGCTGGACGTTTAGCATGTTTTGAACTGCAGTCTGCTAGGGCCGAGAAAAGCACCGTAGGAGGTTCCAGGCATGTTCCCTCTTTCCAGGCAAAGGAAAAGGCTGAGAGCCAAAGTGACAGGGTCTGCTTGTGTGTCCTGTTAGGAGGTTTCAGACAAGCTATGCCTTTCAGTCCTAGCTTCTTTACTTTGGGAGTTATTGCTGGACGTTTAGCATGTTTTGCACTGCAAACTGCTAGGGCCGAGAAAAGCACCGTAGGAGGTTCCAGGCATGTTCCCTCTTTCCAGGCAAAGGAAAAGGCTGAGAGCCAAAGTGTCAGGGTCTGCTTGTGTGTCCTGTTAGGAGGTTTCAGACAAGCTATGCCTTTCAGTCCTAGCTTCTTTACTTTGGGAGTTATTGCTGGACGTTTAGCATGTTTTGAACTGCAGTCTGCTAGGGCCGAGAAAAGCACCGTAGGAGGTTCCAGGCATGTTCCCTCTTTCCAGGCAAAGGAAAAGGCTGAGAGCCAAAGTGACAGGGTCTGCTTGTGTGTCCTGTTAGGAGGTTTCAGACAAGCTATGCCTTTCATGCCTAGCTTCTTTACTTTGGGAGTTATTGCTGGACGTTTAGCATGTTTTGAACTGCAGTCTGCTAGGGCCGAGAAAAGCACCGTAGGAGGTTCCAGGCATGTTCCCTCTTTCCAGGCAAAGGAAAAGGCTGAGAGCCAAAGTGACAGGGTCTGCTTGTGTGTCCTGTTATGAGGTTTCAGACAAGCTATGCCTTTCAGTCCTAGCTTCTTTACTTTGGGAGTTATTGCTGGACGTTTAGCATGTTTTGAACTGCAGTCTGCTAGGGCCGAGAAAAGCACCGTAGGAGGTTCCAGGCATGTTCCCTCTTTCCAGGCAAAGGAAAAGGCTGAGAGCCAAAGTGACAGGGTCTGCTTGTGTGTCCTGTTAGGAGGTTTCAGACAAGCTATGCCTTTCATGCCTAGCTTCTTTACTTTGGGAGTTATTGCTGGACGTTTAGCATGTTTTGAACTGCAGTCTGCTAGGGCCGAGAAAAGCACCGTAGGAGGTTCCAGGCATGTTCCCTCTTTCCAGGCAAAGGAAAAGGCTGAGAGCCAAAGTGACAGGGTCTGCTTGTGTGTCCCTGTTAGGAGGTTTCAGACAAGCTATGCCTTTCATGCCTAGCTTCTTTACTTTGGGAGTTATTGCTGGACGTTTAGCATGTTTTGAACTGCAGTCTGCTAGGGCCGAGAAAAGCACCGTAGGAGGTTCCAGGCATGTTCCCTCTTTCCAGGCAAAGGAAAAGGCTGAGAGCCAAAGTGACAGGGTCTGCTTGTGTGTCCTGTTAGGAGGTTTCAGACAAGCTATGCCTTTCAGTCCTAGCTTCTTTACTTTGGGAGTTATTGCTGGACGTTTAGCATGTTTTGAACTGCAGTCTGCTAGGGCCGAGAAAAGCACCGTAGGAGGTTCCAGGCATGTTCCCTCTTTCCAGGCAAAGGAAAAGGCTGAGAGCCAAAGTGACAGGGTCTGCTTGTGTGTCCTGTTAGGAGGTTTCAGACAAGCTATGCCTTTCAGTCCTAGCTTCTTTACTTTGGGAGTTATTGCTGGACGTCTAGCATGGTTTGAACTGCAGTCTGCTAGGGCCGAGAAAAGCACCGTAGGAGGTTCCAGGCATGTTCCCTCTTTCCAGGCAAAGGAAAAGGCTGAGAGCCAAAGTGACAGGGTCTGCTTGTGTGTCCTGTTAGGAGGTTTCAGACAAGCTATGCCTTTCATGCCTAGCTTCTTTACTTTGGGAGTTATTGCTGGACGTTTAGCATGTTTTGAACTGCAGTCTGCTAGGGCCGAGAAAAGCACCGTAGGAGGTTCCAGGCATGTTCCCTCTTTCCAGGCAAAGGAAAAGGCTGAGAGCCAAAGTGACAGGGTCTGCTTGGTGTCCTGTTAGGAGGTTTCAGACAAGCTATGCCTCTCAGTCCTAGCTTCTTTACTTTGGGAGTTATTGCTGGACGTTTAGCATGTTTTGAACTGCAGTCTGCTAGGGCCGAGAAAAGCACCGTAGGAGGTTCCAGGCATGTTCCCTCTTTCCAGGCAAAGGAAAAGGCTGAGAGCCAAAGTGACAGGGTCTGCTTGTGTGTCCTGTTAGGAGGTTTCAGACAAGCTATGCCTTTCAGTCCTAGCTTCTTTACTTTGGGAGTTATTGCTGGACGTTTAGCATGTTTTGAACTGCAGTCTGCTAGGGCCGAGAAAAGCATCGTAGGAGGTTCCAGGCATGTTCCCTCTTTCCAGGCAAAGGAAAAGGCTGAGAGCCAAAGTGTCAGGGTCTGCTTGTGTGTCCTGTTAGGAGGTTTCAGACAAGCTATGCCTTTCATGCCTAGCTTCTTTACTTTGGGAGTTATTGCTGGACGTTTAGCATGTTTTGAACTGCAGTCTGCTAGGGCCGAGAAAAGCACCGTAGGAGGTTCCAGGCATGTTCCCTCTTTCCAGGCAAAGGAAAAGGCTGAGAGCCAAAGTGACAGGGTCTGCTTGTGTGTCCTGTTAGGAGGTTTCAGACAAGCTATGCCTTTCAGTCCTAGCTTCTTTACTTTGGGAGTTATTGCTGGACGTTTAGCATGTTTTGAACTGCAGTCTGCTAGGGCCGAGAAAAGCACCGTAGGAGGTTCCAGGCATGTTCCCTCTTTCCAGGCAAAGGAAAAGGCTGAGAGCCAAAGTGACAGGGTCTGCTTGTGTGTCCTGTTAGGAGGTTTCAGACAAGCTATGCCTTTCATGCCTAGCTTCTTTACTTTGGGAGTTATTGCTGGACGTTTAGCATGTTTTGAACTGCAGTCTGCTAGGGCCGAGAAAAGCACCGTAGGAGGTTCCAGGCATGTTCCCTCTTTCCAGGCAAAGGAAAAGGCTGAGAGCCAAAGTGACAGGGTCTGCTTGTGTGTCCTGTTATGAGGTTTCAGACAAGCTATGCCTTTCAGTCCTAGCTTCTTTACTTTGGGAGTTATTGCTGGACGTTTAGCATGTTTTCAACTGCAGTCTGCTAGGGCCGAGAAAAGCACCGTAGGAGGTTCCAGGCATGTTCCCTCTTTCCAGGCAAAGGAAAAGGCTGAGAGCCAAAGTGACAGGGTCTGCTTGTGTGTCCTGTTAGGAGGTTTCAGACAAGCTATGCCTTTCATGCCTAGCTTCTTTTCTTTGGGAGTTATTGCTGGACGTTTAGCATGTTTTGCACTGCAAACTGCTAGGGGCCGAGAAAAGCACCGTAGGAGGTTCCAGGCATGTTCCCTCTTTCCAGGCAAAGGAAAAGGCTGAGAGCCAAAGTGTCAGGGTCTGCTTGTGTGTCCTGTTAGGAGGTTTCAGACAAGCTATGCCTTTCAGTCCTAGCTTCTTTACTTTGGGAGTTATTGCTGGACGTTTAGCATGTTTTGAACTGCAGTCTGCTAGGGCCGAGAAAAGCACCGTAGGAGGTTCCAGGCATGTTCCCTCTTTCCAGGCAAAGGAAAAGGCTGAGAGCCAAAGTGACAGGGTCTGCTTGTGTGTCCTGTTAGGAGGTTTCAGACAAGCTATGCCTTTCAGTCCTAGCTTCTTTACTTTGGGAGTTATTGCTGGACGTTTAGCATGTTTTGAACTGCAGTCTGCTAGGGCCGAGAAAAGCACCGTAGGAGGTTCCAGGCATGTTCCCTCTTTCCAGGCAAAGGAAAAGGCTGAGAGCCAAAGTGACAGGGTCTGCTTGTGTGTCCTGTTATGAGGTTTCAGACAAGCTATGCCTTTCAGTCCTAGCTTCTTTACTTTGGGAGTTATTGCTGGACGTTTAGCATGTTTTGAACTGCAGTCTGCTAGGGCCGAGAAAAGCACCGTAGGAGGTTCCAGGCATGTTCCCTCTTTCCAGGCAAAGGAAAAGGCTGAGAGCCAAAGTGACAGGGTCTGCTTGTGTGTCCTGTTAGGAGGTTTCAGACAAGCTATGCCTTTCATGCCTAGCTTCTTTACTTTGGGAGTTATTGCTGGACGTTTAGCATGTTTTGAACTGCAGTCTGCTAGGGCCGAGAAAAGCACCGTAGGAGGTTCCAGGCATGTTCCCTCTTTCCAGGCAAAGGAAAAGGCTGAGAGCCAAAGTGACAGGGTCTGCTTGTCTGTCCTGTTAGGAGGTTTCAGACAAGCTATGCCTTTCATGCCTAGCTTCTTTACTTTGGGAGTTATTGCTGGACGTTTAGCATGTTTTGAACTGCAGTCTGCTAGGGCCGAGAAAAGCACCGTAGGAGGTTCCAGGCATGTTCCCTCTTTCCAGGCAAAGGAAAAGGCTGAGAGCCAAAGTGACAGGGTCTGCTTGTGTGTCCTGTTAGGAGGTTTCAGACAAGCTATGCCTTTCAGTCCTAGCTTCTTTACTTTGGGAGTTATTGCTGGACGTTTAGCATGTTTTGAACTGCAGTCTGCTAGGGCCGAGAAAAGCACCGTAGGAGGTTCCAGGCCTGTTCCCTCTTTCCAGGCAAAGGAAAAGGCTGAGAGCCAAAGTGACAGGGTCTGCTTGTGTGTCCTGTTAGGAGGTTTCAGACAAGCTATGCCTTTCAGTCCTAGCTTCTTTACTTTGGGAGTTATTGCTGGACGTCTAGCATGGTTTGAACTGCAGTCTGCTAGGGCCGAGAAAAGCACCGTAGGAGGTTCCAGGCATGTTCCCTCTTTCCAGGCAAAGGAAAAGGCTGAGAGCCAAAGTGACAGGGTCTGCTTGTGTGTCCTGTTAGGAGGTTTCAGACAAGCTATGCCTTTCATGCCTAGCTTCTTTACTTTGGGAGTTATTGCTGGACGTTTAGCATGTTTTGAACTGCAGTCTGCTAGGGCCGAGAAAAGCACCGTAGGAGGTTCCAGGCATGTTCCCTCTTTCCAGGCAAAGGAAAAGGCTGAGAGCCAAAGTGACAGGGTCTGCTTGTGTGTCCTGTTAGGAGGTTTCAGACAAGCTATGCCTCTCAGTCCTAGCTTCTTTACTTTGGGAGTTATTGCTGGACGTTTAGCATGTTTTGAACTGCAGTCTGCTAGGGCCGAGAAAAGCACCGTAGGAGGTTCCAGGCATGTTCCCTCTTTCCAGGCAAAGGAAAAGGCTGAGAGCCAAAGTGACAGGGTCTGCTTGTGTGTCCTGTTAGGAGGTTTCAGACAAGCTATGCCTTTCAGTCCTAGCTTCTTTACTTTGGGAGTTATTGCTGGACGTTTAGCATGTTTTGAACTGCAGTCTGCTAGGGCCGAGAAAAGCATCGTAGGAGGTTCCAGGCATGTTCCCTCTTTCCAGGCAAAGGAAAAGGCTGAGAGCCAAAGTGTCAGGGTCTGCTTGTGTGTCCTGTTAGGAGGTTTCAGACAAGCTATGCCTTTCATGCCTAGCTTCTTTACTTTGGGAGTTATTGCTGGACGTTTAGCATGTTTTGAACTGCAGTCTGCTAGGGCCGAGAAAAGCACCGTAGGAGGTTCCAGGCATGTTCCCTCTTTCCAGGCAAAGGAAAAGGCTGAGAGCCAAAGTGACAGGGTCTGCTTGTGTGTCCTGTTAGGAGGTTTCAGACAAGCTATGCCTTTCATGCCTAGCTTCTTTACTTTGGGAGTTATTGCTGGACGTTTAGCATGTTTTGAACTGCAGTCTGCTAGGGCCGAGAAAAGCACCGTAGGAGGTTCCAGGCATGTTCCCTCTTTCCAGGCAAAGGAAAAGGCTGAGAGCCAAAGTGACAGGGTCTGCTTGTGTGTCCCGTTAGGAGGTTTCAGACAAGCTATGCCTTTCATGCCTAGCTTCTTTACTTTGGGAGTTATTGCTGGACGTTTAGCATGTTTTGAACTGCAGTCTGCTAGGGCCGAGAAAAGCACCGTAGGAGGTTCCAGGCATGTTCCCTCTTTCCAGGCAAAGGAAAAGGCTGAGAGCCAAAGTGACAGGGTCTGCTTGTGTGTCCTGTTAGGAGGTTTCAGACAAGCTATGCCTTTCATGCCTAGCTTCTTTACTTTGGGAGTTATTGCTGGACGTTTAGCATGTTTTGAACTGCAGTCTGCTAGGGCCGAGAAAAGCACCGTAGGAGGTTCCAGGCATGTTCCCTCTTTCCAGGCAAAGGAAAATGCTGAGAGCCAAAGTGACAGGGTCTGCTTGTGTGTCCTGTTAGGAGGTTTCAGACAAGCTATGCCTTTCATGCCTAGCTTCTTTACTTTGGGAGTTATTGCTGGACGTTTAGCATGTTTTGAACTGCAGTCTGCTAGGGCCGAGAAAAGCACCGTAGGAGGTTCCAGGCATGTTCCCTCTTTCCAGGCAAAGGAAAAGGCTGAGAGCCAAAGTGACAGGGTCTGCTTGTGTGTCCTGTTAGGAGGTTTCAGACAAGCTATGCCTTTCAGTCCTAGCTTCTTTACTTTGGGAGTTATTGCTGGACGTTTAGCATGGTTTCAACTGCAGTCTGCTAGGGCCGAGAAAAGCACCATAGGAGGTTCCAGGCATGTTCCCTCTTTCCAGGCAAAGGAAAAGGCTGAGAGCCAAAGTGACAGGGTCTGCTTGTGTGTCCTGTTAGGAGGTTTCAGACAAGCTATGCCTTTCATGCCTAGCTTCTTTACTTTGGGAGTTATTGCTGGACGTTTAGCATGTTTTGAACTGCAGTCTGCTAGGGCCGAGAAAAGCACCGTAGGAGGTTCCAGGCATGTTCCCTCTTTCCAGGCAAAGGAAAAGGCTGAGAGCCAAAGTGACAGGGTCTGCTTGTGTGTCCTGTTAGGAGGTTTCAGACAAGCTATGCCTTTCAGTCCTAGCTTCTTAACTTTGGGAGTTATTGCTGGACGTTTAGCATGTTTTGAACTGCAGTCTGCTAGGGCCGAGAAAAGCACCGTAGGAGGTTCCAGGCATGTTCCCTCTTTCCAGGCAAAGGAAAAGGCTGAGAGCCAAAGTGACAGGGTCTGCTTGTGTGTCCTGTTAGGAGGTTTCAGACAAGCTATGCCTTTCAGTCCTAGCTTCTTTACTTTGGGAGTTATTGCTGGACGTTTAGCATGTTTTGAACTGCAGTCTGCTAGGGCCGAGAAAAGCACCGTAGGAGGTTCCAGGCATGTTCCCTCTTTCCAGGCAAAGGAAAAGGCTGAGAGCCAAAGTGACAGGGTCTGCTTGTGTGTCCTGTTAGGAGGTTTCAGACAAGCTATGACTTTCAGTCCTAGCTTCTTTACTTTGGGAGTTATTGCTGGACGTTTAGCATGTTTTGAACTGCAGTCTGCTAGGGCTGAGAAAAGCACCGTAGGAGGTTCCAGGCATGTTCCCTCTTTCCAGGCAAAGGAAAAGGCTGAGAGCCAAAGTGACAGGGTCTGCTTGTGTGTCCTGTTAGGAGGTTTCAGACAAGCTATGCCTTTCATGCCTAGCTTCTTTACTTTGGGAGTTATTGCTGGACGTTTAGCATGTTTTGAACTGCAGTCTGCTAGGGCCGAGAAAAGCACCGTAGGAGGTTCCAGGCATGTTCCCTCTTTCCAGGCAAAGGAAAAGGCTGAGAGCCAAAGTGACAGGGTCTGCTTGTGTGTCCTGTTAGGAGGTTTCAGACAAGCTATGCCTTTCATGCCTAGCTTCTTTACTTTGGGAGTTATTGCTGGACGTTTAGCATGTTTTGAACTGCAGTCTGCTAGGGCTGAGAAAAGCACCGTAGGAGGTTCCAGGCATGTTCCCTCTTTCCAGGCAAAGGAAAAGGCTGAGAGCCAAAGTGACAGGGTCTGCTTGTGTGTCCTGTTAGGAGGTTTCAGACAAGCTATGCCTTTCATGCCTAGCTTCTTTACTTTGGGAGTTATTGCTGGACGTTTAGCATGTTTTGAACTGCAGTCTGCTAGGGCCGAGAAAAGCACCGTAGGAGGTTCCAGGCATGTTCCCTCTTTCCAGGCAAAGGAAAAGGCTGAGAGCCAAAGTGACAGGGTCTGCTTGTGTGTCCTGTTAGGAGGTTTCAGACAAGCTATGCCTTTCATGCCTAGCTTCTTTACTTTGGGAGTTATTGCTGGACGTTTAGCATGTTTTGAACTGCAGTCTGCTAGGGCCGAGAAAAGCACTGTAGGAGGTTCCAGGCATGTTCCCTCTTTCCAGGCAAAGGAAAAGGCTGAGAGCCAAAGTGACAGGGTCTGCTTGTGTGTCCTGTTAGGAGGTTTCAGACAAGCTATGCCTTTCATGCCTAGCTTCTTTACTTTGGGAGTTATTGCTGGACGTTTAGCATGTTTTGAACTGCAGTCTGCTAGGGCCGAGAAAAGCACCGTAGGAGGTTCCAGGCATGTTCCCTCTTTCCAGGCAAAGGAAAAGGCTGAGAGCCAAAGTGACAGGGTCTGCTTGTGTGTCCTGTTAGGAGGTTTCAGACAAGCTATGCCTTTCAGTCCTAGCTTCTTTACTTTGGGAGTTATTGCTGGACGTTTAGCATGTTTTGAACTGCAGTCTGCTAGGGCCGAGAAAAGCACCGTAGGAGGTTCCAGGCATGTTCCCTCTTTCCAGGCAAAGGAAAAGGCTGAGAGCCAAAGTGACAGGGTCTGCTTGTGTGTCCTGTTAGGAGGTTTCAGACAAGCTATGCCTTTCAGTCCTAGCTTCTTTACTTTGGGAGTTATTGCTGGACGTTTAGCATGTTTTGAACTGCAGTCTGCTAGGGCCGAGAAAAGCACCGTAGGAGGTTCCAGGCATGTTCCCTCTTTCCAGGCAAAGGAAAAGCCTGAGAGCCAAATTGACAAAGTCTGCTTGTGTGTCCTGTTAGGAGGTTTCAGACAAGCTATGCCTTTCATGCCTAGCTTCTTTACTTTGGGAGTTATTGATGGACGTTTAGCATGTTTTGAACTGCAGTCTGCTAGGGCCGAGAAAAGCACCGTAGGAGGTTCCAGGCATGTTCCCTCTTTCCAGGCAAAGGAAAAGGCTGAGAGCCAAAGTGACAGGGTCTGCTTGTGTGTCCTGTTAGGAGGTTTCAGACAAGCTATGCCTTTCAGTCCTAGCTTCTTTACTTTGGGAGTTATTGCTGGACGTTTAGCATGTTTTGAACTGCAGTCTGCTAGGGCCGAGAAAAGCACCGTAGGAGGTTCCAGGCATGTTCCCTCTTTCCAGGCAAAGGAAAAGGCTGAGAGCCAAAGTGACAGGGTCTGCTTGTGTGTCCTGTTAGGAGGTTTCAGACAAGCTATGCCTTTCAGTCCTAGCTTCTTTACTTTGGGAGTTATTGCTGGACGTTTAGCATGTTTTGAACTGCAGTCTGCTAGGGCCGAGAAAAGCACCGTAGGAGGTTCCAGGCATGTTCCCTCTTTCCAGGCAAAGGAAAAGGCTGAGAGCCAAAGTGACAGGGTCTGCTTGTGTGTCCTGTTAGGAGGTTTCAGACAAGCTATGCCTTTCATGCCTAGCTTCTTTACTTTGGGAGTTATTGCTGGACGTTTAGCATGTTTTGAACTGCAGTCTGCTAGGGCCGAGAAAAGCACCGTAGGAGGTTCCAGGCATGTTCCCTCTTTCCAGGCAAAGGAAAAGGCTGAGAGCCAAAGTGACAGGGTCTGCTTGTGTGTCCTGTTAGGAGGTTTCAGACAAGCTATGCCTTTCAGTCCTAGCTTCTTTACTTTGGGAGTTATTGCTGGACGTTTAGCATGTTTTGAACTGCAGTCTGCTAGGGCCGAGAAAAGCACCGTAGGAGGTTCCAGGCATGTTCCCTCTTTCCAGGCAAAGGAAAAGGCTGAGAGCCAAAGTGACAGGGTCTGCTTGTGTGTCCTGTTAGGAGGTTTCAGACAAGATATGCCTTTCAGTCCTAGCTTCTTTACTTTGGGAGTTATTGCTGGACGTTTAGCATGTTTTGAACTGCAGTCTGCTAGGGCCGAGAAAAGCACCGTAGGAGGTTCCAGGCATGTTCCCTCTTTCCAGGCAAAGGAAAAGGCTGAGAGCCAAAGTGACAGGGTCTGCTTGTGTGTCCTGTTAGGAGGTTTCAGACAAGCTATGCCTTTCATGCCTAGCTTCTTTACTTTGGGAGTTATTGCTGGACGTTTAGCATGTTTTGAACTGCAGTCTGCTAGGGCCGAGAAAAGCACCGTAGGAGGTTCCAGGCATGTTCCCTCTTTCCAGGCAAAGGAAAAGGCTGAGAGCCAAAGTGACAGGGTCTGCTTGTGTGTCCTGTTAGGAGGTTTCAGACAAGCTATGCCTTTCATGCCTAGCTTCTTTACTTTGGGAGTTATTGCTGGACGTTTAGCATGTTTTGAACTGCAGTCTGCTAGGGCCGAGAAAAGCACCGTAGGAGGTTCCAGGCATGTTCCCTCTTTCCAGGCAAAGGAAAAGGCTGAGAGCCAAAGTGACAGGGTCTGCTTGTGTGTCCTGTTAGGAGGTTTCAGACAAGCTATGCCTTTCATGCCTATCTTCTTTACTTTGGGAGTTATTGCTGGACGTTTAGCATGTTTTGAACTGCAGTCTGCTAGGGCCGAGAAAAGCACCGTAGGAGGTTCCAGGCATGTTCCCTCTTTCCAGGCAAAGGAAAAGGCTGAGAGCCAAAGTGACAGGGTCTGCTTGTGTGTCCTGTTAGGAGGTTTCAGACAAGCTATGCCTTTCAGTCCTAGCTTCTTTACTTTGGGAGTTATTGCTGGACGTTTAGCATGTTTTGAACTGCAGTCTGCTAGGGCCGAGAAAAGCACCGTAGGAGGTTCCAGGCATGTTCCCTCTTTCCAGGCAAAGGAAAAGGCTGAGAGCCAAAGTGACAGGGTCTGCTTGTGTGTCCTGTTAGGAGGTTTCAGACAAGCTATGCCTTTCAGTCCTAGCTTCTTTACTTTGGGAGTTATTGCTGGACGTTTAGCATGTTTTGAACTGCAGTCTGCTAGGGCCGAGAAAAGCACCGTAGGAGGTTGCAGGCATGTTCCCTCTTTCCAGGCAAAGGAAAAGGCTGAGAGCCAAAGTGACAGGGTCTGCTTGTGTGTCCTGTTAGGAGGTTTCAGACAAGCTATGCCTTTCATGCCTAGCTTCTTTACTTTGGGAGTTATTGCTGGACGTTTAGCATGTTTTGAACTGCAGTCTGCTAGGGCCGAGAAAAGCACCGTAGGAGGTTCCAGGCATGTTCCCTCTTTCCAGGCAAAGGAAAAGGCTGAGAGCCAAAGTGACAGGGTCTGCTTGTGTGTCCTGTTAGGAGGTTTCAGACAAGCTATGCCTTTCATGCCTAGCTTCTTTACTTTGGGAGTTATTGCTGGACGTTTAGCATGTTTTGAACTGCAGTCTGCTAGGGCCGAGAAAAGCACCGTAGGAGGTTCCAGGCATGTTCCCTCTTTCCAGGCAAAGGAAAAGGCTGAGAGCCAAAGTGACAGGGTCTGCTTGTGTGTCCTGTTAGGAGGTTTCAGACAAGCTATGCCTTTCAGTCCTAGCTTCTTTACTTTGGGAGTTATTGCTGGACGTTTAGCATGTTTTGAACTGCAGTCTGCTAGGGCCGAGAAAAGCACCGTAGGAGGTTCCAGGCATGTTCCCTCTTTCCAGGCAAAGGAAAAGCCTGAGAGCCAAATTGACAAAGTCTGCTTGTGTGTCCTGTTAGGAGGTTTCAGACAAGCTATGCCTTTCATGCCTAGCTTCTTTACTTTGGGAGTTATTGCTGGACGTTTAGCATGTTTTGAACTGCAGTCTGCTAGGGCCGAGAAAAGCACCGTAGGAGGTTCCAGGCATGTTCCCTCTTTCCAGGCAAAGGAAAAGGCTGAGAGCCAAAGTGACAGGGTCTGCTTGTGTGTCCTGTTAGGAGGTTTCAGACAAGCTATGCCTTTCATGCCTAGCTTCTTTACTTTGGGAGTTATTGCTGGACGTTTAGCATGTTTTGAACTGCAGTCTGCTAGGGCCGAGAAAAGCACCGTAGGAGGTTCCAGGCATGTTCCCTCTTTCCAGGCAAAGGAAAAGGCTGAGAGCCAAAGTGACAGGGTCTGCTTGTGTGTCCTGTTAGGAGGTTTCAGACAAGCTATGCCTTTCATGCCTAGCTTCTTTACTTTGGGAGTTATTGCTGGACGTTTAGCATGTTTTGAACTGCAGTCTGCTAGGGCCGAGAAAAGCACCGTAGGAGGTTCCAGGCATGTTCCCTCTTTCCAGGCAAAGGAAAAGGCTGAGAGCCAAAGTGACAGGGTCTGCTTGTGTGTCCTGTTAGGAGGTTTCAGACAAGCTATGCCTTTCATGCCTATCTTCTTTACTTTGGGAGTTATTGCTGGACGTTTAGCATGTTTTGAACTGCAGTCTGCTAGGGCCGAGAAAAGCACCGTAGGAGGTTCCAGGCATGTTCCCTCTTTCCAGGCAAAGGAAAAGGCTGAGAGCCAAAGTGACAGGGTCTGCTTGTGTGTCCTGTTAGGAGGTTTCAGACAAGCTATGCCTTTCAGTCCTAGCTTCTTTACTTTGGGAGTTATTGCTGGACGTTTAGCATGTTTTGAACTGCAGTCTGCTAGGGCCGAGAAAAGCACCGTAGGAGGTTCCAGGCATGTTCCCTCTTTCCAGGCAAAGGAAAAGGCTGAGAGCCAAAGTGACAGGGTCTGCTTGTGTGTCCTGTTAGGAGGTTTCAGACAAGCTATGCCTTTCAGTCCTAGCTTCTTTACTTTGGGAGTTATTGCTGGACGTTTAGCATGTTTTGAACTGCAGTCTGCTAGGGCCGAGAAAAGCACCGTAGGAGGTTGCAGGCATGTTCCCTCTTTCCAGGCAAAGGAAAAGGCTGAGAGCCAAAGTGACAGGGTCTGCTTGTGTGTCCTGTTAGGAGGTTTCAGACAAGCTATGCCTTTCATGCCTAGCTTCTTTACTTTCTTTGGGAGTTATTGCTGGACGTTTAGCATGTTTTGAACTGCAGTCTGCTAGGGCCGAGAAAAGCACCGTAGGAGGTTCCAGGCATGTTCCCTCTTTCCAGGCAAAGGAAAAGGCTGAGAGCCAAAGTGACAGGGTCTGCTTGTGTGTCCTGTTAGGAGGTTTCAGACAAGCTATGCCTTTCATGCCTAGCTTCTTTACTTTGGGAGTTATTGCTGGACGTTTAGCATGTTTTGAACTGCAGTCTGCTAGGGCCGAGAAAAGCACCGTAGGAGGTTCCAGGCATGTTCCCTCTTTCCAGGCAAAGGAAAAGGCTGAGAGCCAAAGTGACAGGGTCTGCTTGTGTGTCCTGTTAGGAGGTTTCAGACAAGCTATGCCTTTCAGTCCTAGCTTCTTTACTTTGGGAGTTATTGCTGGACGTTTAGCATGTTTTGAACTGCAGTCTGCTAGGGCCGAGAAAAGCACCGTAGGAGGTTCCAGGCATGTTCCCTCTTTCCAGGCAAAGGAAAAGCCTGAGAGCCAAATTGACAAAGTCTGCTTGTGTGTCCTGTTAGGAGGTTTCAGACAAGCTATGCCTTTCATGCCTAGCTTCTTTACTTTGGGAGTTATTGCTGGACGTTTAGCATGTTTTGAACTGCAGTCTGCTAGGGCCGAGAAAAGCACCGTAGGAGGTTCCAGGCATGTTCCCTCTTTCCAGGCAAAGGAAAAGGCTGAGAGCCAAAGTGACAGGGTCTGCTTGTGTGTCCTGTTAGGAGGTTTCAGACAAGCTATGCCTTTCATGCCTAGCTTCTTTACTTTGGGAGTTATTGCTGGACGTTTAGCATGTTTTGAACTGCAGTCTGCTAGGGCCGAGAAAAGCACCGTAGGAGGTTCCAGGCATGTTCCCTCTTTCCAGGCAAAGGAAAAGGCTGAGAGCCAAAGTGACAGGGTCTGCTTGTGTGTCCTGTTAGGAGGTTTCAGACAAGCTATGCCTTTCAGTCCTAGCTTCTTTACTTTGGGAGTTATTGCTGGACGTTTAGCATGTTTTGAACTGCAGTCTGCTAGGGCCGAGAAAAGCACCGTAGGAGGTTCCAGGCATGTTCCCTCTTTCCAGGCAAAGGAAAAGGCTGAGAGCCAAAGTGTCAGGGTCTGCTTGTGTGTCCTGTTAGGAGGTTTCAGACAAGCTATGCCTTTCATGCCTAGCTTCTTTACTTTGGGAGTTATTGCTGGACGTTTAGCATGTTTTGAACTGCAGTCTGCTAGGGCCGAGAAAAGCACCGTAGGAGGTTCCAGGCATGTTCCCTCTTTCCAGGCAAAGGAAAAGGCTGAGAGCCAAAGTGACAGGGTCTGCTTGTGTGTCCTGTTAGGAGGTTTCAGACAAGCTATGCCTTTCATGCCTAGCTTCTTTACTTTGGGAGTTATTGCTGGACGTTTAGCATGTTTTGAACTGCAGTCTCCTAGGGCCGAGAAAAGCACCGTAGGAGGTTCCAGGCATGTTCCCTCTTTCCAGGCAAAGGAAAAGGCTGAGAGCCAAAGTGACAGGGTCTGCTTGTGTGTCCTGTTAGGAGGTTTCAGACAAGCTATGCCTTTCATGCCTAGCTTCTTTACTTTGGGAGTTATTGCTGGACGTTTAGCATGTTTTGAACTGCAGTCTGCTAGGGCCGAGAAAAGCACCGTAGGAGGTTCCAGGCATGTTCCCTCTTTCCAGGCAAAGGAAAAGGCTGAGAGCCAAAGTGACAGGGTCTGCTTGTGTGTCCTGTTAGGAGGTTTCAGACAAGCTTATGCCTTTCATGCCTAGCTTCTTTACTTTGGGAGTTATTGCTGGACGTTTAGCATGTTTTGAACTGCAGTCTGCTAGGGCCGAGAAAAGCACCGTAGGAGGTTCCAGGCATGTTCCCTCTTTCCAGGCAAAGGAAAAGGCTGAGAGCCAAAGTGACAGGGTCTGCTTGTGTGTCCTGTTAGGAGGTTTCAGACAAGCTATGCCTTTCAGTCCTAGCTTCTTTACTTTGGGAGTTATTGCTGGACGTTTAGCATGTTTTGAACTGCAGTCTGCTAGGGCCGAGAAAAGCACCGTAGGAGGTTCCAGGCATGTTCCCTCTTTCCAGGCAAAGGAAAAGGCTGAGAGCCAAAGTGACAGGGTCTGCTTGTGTGTCCTGTTAGGAGGTTTCAGACAAGCTATGCCTTTCAGTCCTAGCTTCTTTACTTTGGGAGTTATTGCTGGACGTTTAGCATGTTTTGAACTGCAGTCTGCTAGGGCCGAGAAAAGCACCGTAGGAGGTTCCAGGCATGTTCCCTCTTTCCAGGCAAAGGAAAAGGCTGAGAGCCAAAGTGACAGGGTCTGCTTGTGTGTCCTGTTAGGAGGTTTCAGACAAGCTATGCCTTTCAGTCCTAGCTTCTTTACTTTGGGAGTTATTGCTGGACGTTTAGCATGTTTTGAACTGCAGTCTGCTAGGGCCGAGAAAAGCACCGTAGGAGGTTCCAGGCATGTTCCCTCTTTCCAGGCAAAGGAAAAGGCTGAGAGCCAAAGTGACAGGGTCTGCTTGTGTGTCCTGTTAGGAGGTTTCAGACAAGCTATGCCTTTCATGCCTAGCTTCTTTACTTTGGGAGTTATTGCTGGACGTTTAGCATGTTTTGAACTGCAGTCTGCTAGGGCCGAGAAAAGCACCGTAGGAGGTTCCAGGCATGTTCCCTCTTTCCAGGCAAAGGAAAAGGCTGAGAGCCAAAGTGACAGGGTCTGCTTGTGTGTCCTGTTAGGAGGTTTCAGACAAGCTATGCCTTTCATGCCTAGCTTCTTTACTTTGGGAGTTATTGCTGGACGTTTAGCATGTTTTGAACTGCAGTCTGCTAGGGCCGAGAAAAGCACCGTAGGAGGTTCCAGGCATGTTCCCTCTTTCCAGGCAAAGGAAAAGGCTGAGAGCCAAAGTGACAGGGTCTGCTTGTGTGTCCTGTTAGGAGGTTTCAGACAAGCTATGCCTTTCAGTCCTAGCTTCTTTACTTTGGGAGTTATTGCTGGACGTTTAGCATGTTTTGAACTGCAGTCTGCTAGGGCCGAGAAAAGCACCGTAGGAGGTTCCAGGCATGTTCCCTCTTTCCAGGCAAAGGAAAAGGCTGAGAGCCAAAGTGACAGGGTCTGCTTGTGTGTCCTGTTAGGAGGTTTCAGACAAGCTATGCCTTTCAGTCCTAGCTTCTTTACTTTGGGAGTTATTGCTGGACGTTTAGCATGTTTTGAACTGCAGTCTGCTAGGGCCGAGAAAAGCACCGTAGGAGGTTCCAGGCATGTTCCCTCTTTCCAGGCAAAGGAAAAGGCTGAGAGCCAAAGTGACAGGGTCTGCTTGTGTGTCCTGTTAGGAGGTTTCAGACAAGCTATGCCTTTCAGTCCTAGCTTCTTTACTTTGGGAGTTATTGCTGGACGTTTAGCATGTTTTGAACTGCAGTCTGCTAGGGCCGAGAAAAGCACCGTAGGAGGTTCCAGGCATGTTCCCTCTTTCCAGGCAAAGGAAAAGGCTGAGAGCCAAAGTGACAGGGTCTGCTTGTGTGTCCTGTTAGGAGGTTTCAGACAAGCTATGCCTTTCATGCCTAGCTTCTTTACTTTGGGAGTTATTGCTGGACATTTAGCATGTTTTGAACTGCAGTCTGCTAGGGCCGAGAAAAGCACCGTAGGAGGTTCCAGGCATGTTCCCTCTTTCCAGGCAAAGGAAAAGGCTGAGAGCCAAAGTGACAGGGTCTGCTTGTGTGTCCTGTTAGGAGGTTTCAGACAAGCTATGCCTTTCATGCCTAGCTTCTTTACTTTGGGAGTTATTGCTGGACGTTTAGCATGTTTTGAACTGCAGTCTGCTAGGGCCGAGAAAAGCACCGTAGGAGGTTCCAGGCATGTTCCCTCTTTCCAGGCAAAGGAAAAGGCTGAGAGCCAAAGTGACAGGGTCTGCTTGTGTGTCCTGTTAGGAGGTTTCAGACAAGCTATGCCTTTCAGTCCTAGCTTCTTTACTTTGGGAGTTATTGCTGGACGTTTAGCATGTTTTGAACTGCAGTCTGCTAGGGCCGAGAAAAGCACCGTAGGAGGTTCCAGGCATGTTCCCTCTTTCCAGGCAAAGGAAAAGGCTGAGAGCCAAAGTGACAGGGTCTGCTTGTGTGTCCTGTTAGGAGGTTTCAGACAAGCTATGCCTTTCAGTCCTAGCTTCTTTACTTTGGGAGTTATTGCTGGACGTTTAGCATGTTTTGAACTGCAGTCTGCTAGGGCCGAGAAAAGCACCGTAGGAGGTTCCAGGCATGTTCCCTCTTTCCAGGCAAAGGAAAAGGCTGAGAGCCAAAGTGACAGGGTCTGCTTGTGTGTCCTGTTAGGAGGTTTCAGACAAGCTATGCCTTTCATGCCTAGCTTCTTTACTTTGGGAGTTATTGCTGGACGTTTAGCATGTTTTGAACTGCAGTCTGCTAGGGCCGAGAAAAGCACCGTAGGAGGTTCCAGGCATGTTCCCTCTTTCCAGGCAAAGGAAAAGGCTGAGAGCCAAAGTGACAGGGTCTGCTTGTGTGTCCTGTTAGGAGGTTTCAGACAAGCTATGCCTTTCAGTCCTAGCTTCTTTACTTTGGGAGTTATTGCTGGACGTTTAGCATGTTTTGAACTGCAGTCTGCTAGGGCCGAGAAAAGCACCGTAGGAGGTTCCAGGCATGTTCCCTCTTTCCAGGCAAAGGAAAAGGCTGAGAGCCAAAGTGACAGGGTCTGCTTGTGTGTCCTGTTAGGAGGTTTCAGACAAGCTATGCCTTTCAGTCCTAGC
This sequence comes from Rallus limicola, assembly GCA_022605955.1. NCBI lineage: Eukaryota > Metazoa > Chordata > Aves > Gruiformes > Rallidae > Rallus > Rallus limicola. The sequence continues at coordinate 771 of JAKCOZ010000762.1, read as the reverse complement.
TTCTTTACTTTGGGAGTTATTGCTGGACGTTTAGCATGTTTTGAACTGCAGTCTGCTAGGGCCGAGAAAAGCACCGTAGGAGGTTCCAGGCATGTTCCCTCTTTCCAGGCAAAGGAAAAGGCTGAGAGCCAAAGTGACAGGGTCTGCTTGTGTGTCCTGTTAGGAGGTTTCAGACAAGCTATGCCTTTCAGTCCTAGCTTCTTTACTTTGGGAGTTATTGCTGGACGTTTAGCATGTTTTGAACTGCAGTCTGCTAGGGCCGAGAAAAGCACCGTAGGAGGTTCCAGGCATGTTCCCTCTTTCCAGGCAAAGGAAAAGGCTGAGAGCCAAAGTGACAGGGTCTGCTTGTGTGTCCTGTTAGGAGGTTTCAGACAAGCTATGCCTTTCATGCCTAGCTTCTTTACTTTGGGAGTTATTGCTGGACGTTTAGCATGTTTTGAACTGCAGTCTGCTAGGGGCCGAGAAAAGCACCGTAGGAGGTTCCAGGCATGTTCCCTCTTTCCAGGCAAAGGAAAAGGCTGAGAGCCAAAGTGACAGGGTCTGCTTGTCTGTCCTGTTAGGAGGTTTCAGACAAGCTATGCCTTTCATGCCTAGCTTCTTTACTTTGGGAGTTATTGCTGGACGTTTAGCATGTTTTGAACTGCAGTCTGCTAGGGCCGAGAAAAGCACCGTAGGAGGTTCCAGGCATGTTCCCTCTTTCCAGGCAAAGGAAAAGGCTGAGAGCCAAAGTGACAGGGTCTGCTTGTGTGTCCTGTTAGGAGGTTTCAGACA